>WOVY01015738.1:0-24003 GCA_013436015.1 Rhipicephalus annulatus
CAAATCAATACTTATGAAATCTCGACCCTATCTTTATTAAAATTTTGACTGAGTACTTTAGCGACTGTTTTGAATGGGCACCCTTCCACCTTCGTGGAAAGATGCCAGAGTCATATTTATACCTAAATCAAACAAAGCTCCTTTAGTAGAAAATCTGAGGCTCATTTCCTGACATCGTGTCTCGGAAATGCTATGGAGCATGTTGTGCTTACACGCCTCCAGAGAAACGTGGAGGATAATGAACCTACTGCCTCCAGAAATGATTGGTTTTAGGCCCTCACTTTCCGCGCAAGATGCAATGTTTCGCCTTCAACACGACATCATAACTCCTAACCAGAGCGAGGATACTCAGGCAATCCTTGGTCTGAACATACACGGAGCATTCAATAACGTAGCCCACTCAGCTATATATGCTGGCCTCAGCTGCATTTCTTGTGGCGCTAAAATCTACTCTTACATCAAAAGCTTCCTCACAGACCACACAGCTACATTCACATTGGACCAGAGCTTTCCTCACCCTATACACTAAGCAGCTTCGGAACACCTCAAGGGTCAATGCTCTCTTCCAGTCCTTTTTAACCTGGCTATGCTATACCCAATGCTCTTCAACGTTTCCCTGACTTGAACTTCTCCATCTATGCCGATGATATCACCTTATGGGTGAGAGGAGCCTCAGATGGACACATTAAGGACACCCAACAAACAGCTGTAGATGCAATAGCACCACTAACATCTCAGATGAATCTCTATTGTACCCCAACTAAATCAGAGTTACTCCTTCTACCAACTCATCTTCGGAACAAACACGTTCCAATGATCGAAGTTCACATAAATGGGTGCCTCATTCCTGCAGTATCACGCATTCGTGTGCTAGGTTTATTAATACAAACAACTGACTTAATAAGTACACACTCGAAGCTTTACCCAATACCGTTGAAAACACTCTAAGAATGATATGAAGAATCTCGGGAAAAAATGGAGGGCTCCGAGAGTCAGAGTTACTTCGTGTAATGCAACCTTTTGTGATTAGTGAAATCACATATACTCTTCCTTACCATCACCTTAAATTAGCAGAGGAGGAATCGGTCAACACCCTCCTCTGCAGAGTTTACAAATACGCTCTAGGCATAAGAATCAATACCTCTAACGCACTACTCCACCAGACAGGAGTCATAAATACACTAAGTGAAATCCGTGAAGCCCATTTAACAGCTCAATACGCAACGCTCGCGACCACTAGCGCAGGTCGCCACATTTTATCGTCTACCCGAATCAGCTTCACCTCACTCACCAATGCTAAATACAACATTCCCCAAAACATACACAAACAATCACTCATACCGCCACTTCCTAAAAACCTGCATCCAAGATATCATACTAAGCGCCGAATCCAAAGAGCAAAAGCTCTTCAGAAAAAATTGCATGGAGCCAATGACGTGCTCTATGTTGATGCGGCCGAATACCCATCCTCCTCATTCTATGCCCTCTCTGCTGTCGACTATAACGGCAAGGCGCTCACAACGGCATCCATCACTGTCAACTCTTCGGAGGAGGCAGAGGAGGCTGCCATCGCTTTAGGTCTATCCATTCCCAATATCACTATGATTGTAAGTGACTCCGAAACTGCCATATGCAACTTCAGCGCAGGTCGCATCTCATCAACTGCCCTTTCAATTCTTAAGAAACATCCTCCCACGCAAGACGTTGCTCCCATATGGACGCCCGCGCATGCGGGGTTGATTGGCAATGAGGCGGCTCATACCTGTGCTCGAGGAATGACCGGCCGAGCACAGGCCTCTGATGGCGCCTTACACCGCGCGGCCTTTTTCAGCGCGAGAGATCGTCTTTTGACCTTCCACCATATTAGAAGTCACTACCGCCTACAGCGCACTATATACCCCCCCCCCTTTTAGCATGGAGCTTCGCGCTATCATGAAATACTATGGCGCCAGTTACAGACCCGTACGTTTCCTACCCCATCTTTTCGCCATCTTATACACCCTGCGATATACCCCTCCCCTTTGTGCATTTTCTGTCAACAAAGAGCTAACCTAGACCGTATCATGTGGGGGTGTACTCGAAGCCCACCACCCAATTCTCTACACAATAATAGTAAGGAGCAGGGGGAGGCTGCTATGAGCAGCTCGGCACCCGAGGTCCAGGACAAGATCTTGGACTTGGCCAAGAGGGTAGCGGATACCTACGCTGGGTAGGCTCCTCTGACACTCCACCACCGCATCTTTCCTTCTTGGGATGAAAAAAGTATTTCTCCTCCTCCTCCTCCTCCACGCAACGCGCGAGAATGGCTGACGACGACGCAGCTGCGTCAATCGGAGCCACGGCATCGATCGAAAAAAAAAACTGAAGGCGGCGAAAATGCAACCAGCGTCTCGCAAAAGAAGAGTTTTGACAACGGGGGATGGTTCACTGCAACGTACCACAACTGAAGGCTAATCGCTGCTTCAGAGACCGGGGCCAAAGCGGTAGACAAATCAGCGTCGCGCCAACCTAAACAGAAAGGCAATTCTCTTCGAAAAAAGAAACTGCCTCTACTGCCGAAAACCGACTTCAAGGTCATCATTAGACCGAGGAATGGGCTCAACATCAGTCAATTAAGCACGCATCAGATGGCGCGCGCTATAACAAGGGCAAGTGGTAACCCAGACATCTGCAACAAAGGCAATTTGCTTATACGGCTGCGAAATGGATCGAACATTGCCATAATCAGCACGCCAAGCATTGGGACCGTCAACATTGTGCAGAGCCTTCGATGTCTACGCTTTGGTGCAAAAGACTATGCAGTGATGGCTTACGTAGCCGCGCCGGACAACTCGTGCAAGGGTGTGATTCACGGACTGGACGCCGGGACCACGCCAACCGAATTACTAGCCCATCTTCGGGTGCGTAGCCAAGGAGTGAAAATACTTTATGCAAGAATGCTTGGAAAATCCCAAAGTGCCGTCATTACCTTCGAGAGCAAGATCGTCCCGCGCTATGTTACTACTACGGTGGTGAGGCATGTTGCTACCTCTATCGATCATCGCGGCAAGTTTGCTATATATGCTTCAAGCCTGGGCATAGGGCAGACGTATGCCCAACACCAGACGTTGTTGTCTGCTCAATTGCACCGAGCCAGTCATAGAGGACGGACACACCTGTGAGCTCCGGTGCGCGCTATGCAAAGAAGCGCACCCTACTGAGAAGTGAAGCAAGAGACAGCATTACGTTTGCTGAGTGCCACAAAAGCGACAATGCATCGTTGGACATTATTCATGTGGGTCGGAATGTGGTGCTGGACTTAAGTAGCCCTGAAAAAGGTCTAGCACGAGCATTTGTTTACATACGCGGGAAAAAGTTCCAGGAACAAAAGGTGCAGTCTGTAATAGAAATTAAATAACTGAAAAATGTCGCAAATTACAGTTTGTGCCCGGGTAGTGGACTGAAGCCGCAGAGCAAATCATTTGCTACTTTTAGTGGGCATTATTTGCTGTAAACTGTGCTGTTGTTTCTGAATCAATGTTCATATCTTGTAAATATCTGCGAAAATTGACTCAAATTATGATGTCCCGCAGAGAAAAAAAGCAAGCTTGGCTTCCGCTAACAAAACACTGGCTTCTAAGACTCGTGCCGTGTGGCTGATGAAGAAAAAGACGCAAAGCTGCAAAAAAAGTGGAACAAATCAGAACAGACATACAACTGTCAACGACAGAGTTCGAGAAGAGAATCAGGGGCTTTCCCTGTAAAGAACAGCTTGCTACTCGAACTTGCTTTGAGGCTGCAAAGCGAAGGTCTACAAAAGGAATGCAGTATGCTGATGAATGGTTGATAGAATGCATTTTAATGCGAATGAGAAGTCCAAATCTATATGAACACCTAAGACGCCACAATATACTCACTCTGCCGGGGCCGACATGCCTGCAAAAACGCATGATGAACTTCAGGACTAGATTTGGTTCAACCCGAACATCTTCAGCGCCCACGCTGAGAAGACAAAACACATGGATAGTTATTCTTGTCATGGAGGCATTGTGTTTGACGAAATGAAGCTGTCTGAGCATCTAGATGTGACATCAGCCGGTAAGTTTTTTTCAGGTACTTATACATTAGTGTTACAGGGGCGTGCTTCACTGGCTTCATTTAATGCATCCCTTTCAGGTGAGCTGCTGGGCTTTGTTGATCTGGCATAATTCACATCTGAATCTGATACACATCTGAATCTCAGTGTGTCCGTTCGTCCACCTATTCAACACTCCAAGTACCACCATCTCGCATCTTTTCATCATGTATTCCTCGTATAGAAGCACCAACATCCAGAGGACATTCCAAGGACTGAATAAGAGGAGGCATACGCACAATTTCTTACGGCTTGCGCTTCGTGTCTACTTCCCACCTTTAACCACCTCGAGTTCATGGTATATACTAGTTCACTGTATTCATCGCACTGCGGCCCAACGCTCGCTAAACCTTTCTAAAACCTAGGAGGTTACGCCCAGCGAGTATTTTGTAGCGACCCTTTCTTGTCTTCTGTGCGTTGTTGAACAATAAAAGTTCGCAGCGTGCGCGTTTACTAAAAGCCGAATTCTCCTGTCTCTCATTCCACCTTAGCAGCCATTGGCATGTACATTGAGCACTATTTTCTATTGTTAAACAACGCAAAGAAGAAATCTCTTCCCGGCACCACCTTGGAGGTCAAAATGTTGTGCTTGTTACACACTACTACAACGGCTACGAGGGACGAACGCGTGCCGCTATAAAAAGCTTCGTCCCTAAATACAATGATCGTTCCTCCCAAATGGTTGCTGCATAAATACACACAATACGCCACTGACATTCATTAAATACAAAATCGCAGGAAACCGATCTACCAGACGGGCAAGAGAAGGTATTTTGCACCACCAGACTCGAAAACTTTTTAATGATTAAAACACATCCTGCAGACCTGCCTATTGCTTGGCTTGGAATTGCATAGTAACGCACTGTAAACCTCAGCACTATGCCCCGGGTCTTTTCCTCACCGTCTACTTTTGTTTGTTGTACAGCTAGTACATCCAGATCATGATCCACGAGCAGCCTGTAGACTTGGCTCTGATTCGGCTTGGCGGCAAGACCACGAACATTTAATGTTTCCACTAAGTTTTGGTGCAAAAGCCATGTCTACACAGTGAAGAAGTTAGCCCGGGACATGATGCTAACCTTCAGCGTCTAGCATAGAGCTAGACATCTTCGGAGCATCCAGGTGGACCCGTGCCACTAGAGGACAAATGTGTCCAGTGTTTGTCTGATATCGGGTTGGGACGCAGCCTTGTGCTCTAGCGTCTTCAGCGTCACAAGGCTGCGTCTTCAGCCTCGGTCGCGTCAATCACCAACTCTGCTGAGTCTTCACTTTCAGCTGATCCGATAGCCGATGCGTACGTGCACATGCACTCATATTCGCTGTGGCCAAACCGCTAACAACGCGAGCATCGGGGTACCTTACCCTGGCTTTTAACATGGCCAGTACCTTGGCTGCGCAGACACTGCATTGGCCGATCAGGTGCAACCGCAAGTGTCAATTCACCAGCCACCCTGATTTGATGCTGGAAATCTTCAACCTTCATGCCACTCTTGAGCTTAAGAAGCACAGACCGTGTGGTTGACCTTTTTCGCTGACTCTTTGAACACGCCAATGCTCCCGGGTGACTTTTACTACCTTCCCAAAATCCGCCAATGACGTTCGCATGACTCCATCGTTGACGCCATGAAGAAGCCAATGAAGACGCAGCCACACCTCCTGATACTGTGGGTATACGATGATGCAGCGTCGCCCCTTTACTTTTTTGCCCCGCCGCGGTGGTCTAGTGGCTAAGGTACTCGGCTGCTGACCCACAGGTCGCGGGTTTAAATCCCAGCTGCGGCGGCTGCATTTCCGATGGAGGCGGAAATGTTGTAGGCCCATGTACTCAGATTTGGGTGCACGTTAAAGAACCCCAGGTGGTCAAAATTTCCGGAGCCCTCCACTACGGTGTCTCTCATAATCATATGGTGGTTTTTGGACGTTAAACTCCACAAATCTAATCAGTCCCCTTTACTTTCAACTCCTTCACACCCAGCAAGTGTTTCGTAGCGCCCGCGTTGTTCATGATGACCGCCAAGACATGATTTACCTGGTAGACCTCCAGTGCCAACGCCTCCGGCAGCAGTCCTGTAGGACCGAGCGCATCTCGGAAATCTTCTACTCGATACGGTATGCCACGCATATCACCGTTAAAAACAAAGTGTTTAGCGCGACGCGTCCCTTTGGCAGTGGGGGCAAAACTATCTCGTATCGTGCGTATTGATCTATGGTCATCCTGTTACCGCGGCTAGTATGTGCCGCAAACGCCACTCTTACGGAGCACATGATCATTGCGTCCGACGCGCATGAGTGCCGACGAAATAGTAGGGAGATTTAGAATAGCACACCGCGAGCCCTTGCGGTGCGGTCGCTGCCACTGCGCATGCGTCGTAACGCGAGTCGGCCGGCGTTCGCGTTCGCGGACCACCGCGAGAAATCCGAAATTACATGCGGTAATAGCAGCCCGCATGTCGCCCGCAAGCGCTGGTTTCGAGGCTACGGTGTCACTGCTATCGTGCGTTGCGGTTCGCAGCAAGGCAAACGCTATTTGCAAACTCATATGGCGCCCAGTATGCCCGCGACGCCCGCAGCACTTGCAAACGGTATTCTAAAACTCCCTAATGACATCGCCACACCGCAACATGCATGTTTATGGCTGTAAAATTACTATTTTTTCGAAGAACGCACCGTTCTACTGCACGTTTACATGCCGCAGGCAAGATTGACGTGGTATTTCTTTCCAAATAAAATTGCGTTTTGATTCAACAGTGACGAACGGCTTCCGAGCACCGAATGACGTGCGGATATTAGCAAGAGCGCAAAGTTTTTTGAAGCATTCACATCTTAACTCTGAAAAATCTCAAATTGACTGGAGGAGCAGCCACAGATTGTCGGCTGTTGCTGCCGATAGTTTTTTTTTTCCTTTGATAGCCGATTCGCAAACTTGCTACTGGTAAACATGTACAGATGATTTAAAATGTCTTGTTCCGTAGATATCCGCGCACGCGACTGAATATTGAGCAGGTTTTTTCGCGCAAGCGACGATGTAGCAGTACACATCCGGCGTTTTTTATAACTTTTAGCAACTAAAAAACCGCCGAAAATATTACTATTGCAATCCACTTAAAAATTATGTCAATATGTTAGTTCACTGACGCGTACCTAATTACCAACTCAAAATTGCCTTTTCTTACATACCAGTCAGAGAAGTACCGGCTCCTGCGCTCAGAAGGAAGCTTTGGGTGACAGCCTGCGTTGCTGAAAGCTTGACACATTGATCGTCACCGCTCCTTGTGCGGACACAACTCACGCGGATAAATAATTGATTTAGGCTCAGGGATGTCTAAACTGTACATTACAGTCATTTTTACACTTTAGAATTGTGTCTACTTAAAGTAAAAAGCGCCGGCAGTATGTACACCGATGCGGCGGGCACGTTATATGCCTCGCTGGGACGGGGCACTGGGTAAGGCCGCTCTCGAAGCAGCTGAGTTGCGATGCTTGAAGTTTCTGCATTTGAGCTTTGCAACATTTCTGACTGTTACCTAAACTGTACCTGAATAAGTAGAAGGATAATAATTGCCAGAAATTCAGTTACGGAGTGGCGATGCCGAGCGACAGCCATTTTTCTGGCTTCCGCTGGCAGTATACAGTGAGCTTGCCAGTGTACAGATATATGCAGTTATATCAATACCAACAATTAAAAAAAACACCCATAAAAATACTAATGCAATCCGCTGAAAGCGTATGCCAGGAAGTCAGTTCATGAAGGTGTACCCAATTACCAACTGGAAATTGTGTGTTACATATCAGTGAGAGAAGTACCGGCTAAGTGCGGCCGGCAGCTTTCGGTTACAGCCTGCGTAGCTGAAAGCGCGACGTTCGATTGTCAGCGCTCCTTGTGCGAACGTCGACACAAGGCAAACTAGTTGATTCAGGTTTATGGATGTCGAAACTATACTTTACAGTTATTCTCACACTTTAAAATTGTGTGTACACAATGCAAGAAGCGCCGGTAACATATATACCAACGCCGCCGGCACAACAGGTTTAATGCTTGCTGGGCCGGGCACTGTGTAAGACCGCTCTCGACGTGGTCAGTTGGGATCGTTGAAGATTCTGCATTTGAGCCTCGAAACATTTCTAACTCTTACCGGTAGCAAGTACAAGGATAAGCATTACCAGACATACATTTATGCGGTGTTGCGGAATCGAACGACAGCTTTTCTTTTCACCTCCACTGGGAAACTTTGCGAAGCGATCGAGAGAGCTCATTTACGTCTCGTCAGCTTGGCGGCGAAAAAACAATCTCCTGTCTCTGTTAGGAGTGGCGTGCAGCTCAAGGCATACAAACACTGCAACTTGGAATTGTTACAGCAATACACGGATGTTGCGAATATGGCCAGTATATGCGGGGACATATGTGAAGAAAGTGCCTTATAAGTGCTGCGATACATACTTGTGCCGCAAAAATTACGTATGCTTGGTGTCTATTAGGGTAGCATCTCACCATGCCATCAATTCAAGCGAGTTATATTCAACGACACCAAAACATACGACAGCACACGCTGCAATAATGTGCACGCTGCGCTGGTAGAAACAGTGCGTGCTCCAGTATTTCGCCAGCTCTTGCCAGTGAAAATTCGAGCCCTTCCAGTGCTTCGCAGTGCGCACCAGCATCAAAGCGGTTGAGCCTGCGCCCCTACCAGTGCGACACAGCTTTTTCCCCGTGCGCCCAGCCAAGTGTAAGTGATTACAAGCGTGTACGAGTGCCAAAAGAGGTACTGGCATCACGCTGGAGACGCTGTTTTTTGCAATAGGGTAATATCGCGAGAATTTGGTTGAGCGTTAGATAAACTATGCAGGCAAATTCAGAATAGACCTATATATTGCCGTACAATGAGCTTTTAATATTAAAATAGCTAATATTCGCAAATAAAAACAGCAATCAACATGCAATGAACTTGAAATAACGAGGGTTTTCACACTGTTCTAAGTATAACACCTTAAGAGAAAAAGAGATTGCATGAGGATGAATAAATTGAAGGTAAAAGTAATGGCAAGATGGTAAGCTAAACTTACTACAATACTGATATATGTACGCTATAGCCAGTATTTTTACACGGTGTCTACAAGACAAATACCTACAAAGCGACCACAGGTAGCAGTAGTAATTTCGGAAAAATTGATAAGAAATAATAAGGACTAGAACAATGGTGCTGTTGGTCGTAGGTCACTAGTAATAAAGAAACAGGTCACTAGAAACTTTTTCATGTAGTCATTCTGGGGTCTTTCAGGCAATATGTTTTATAGTTAACTCTTGTATTGAAGTATTCCGTCATGAAGAACTCCACAGTCACATCATCACCTCGAAACGGGAGACAATCCCATAAGACATGGTTGCTGTTCTCGCTTTCTAGGACTACGCTTCTGTCGACTCTCAACAATGTTTCTTGAGAATGTGGTCTAACAACTTCATTTTATTTTGTGGGGGTCGCTACATAATCTAACAATCCTTGAGTTGTTGAGGCACACTCTACGTGCCACCTTGATAACAGAATCTACCAGAACTCCATTACTTCTTCCCCCTAGGCCGTAGTGTGATCCCGTGCGGTAAATCAGCCAGACCCCCCCCCCACCCCTATACTCAGTGACACTGATGCCTACGCCTACTAATGGACTAGCGGGTGCATTCAACGAATGGTACCAAGCCACGGGACTGGCCACCACCGGCGTTTATAATACCACGTTCCTTCCCTCGAGTTCTCTTATCACCACGTTCCACTGCGTTCGGCGCAAACCGCGCCTACGATGTTTAAGAAGCTTCAAGACTTTACTAGATTCTTTTGTTAGGATGACGCCCACTTCGGGAACATCACAGATTATTTTAGAACTACGTGACCACTACCAATAACGCTAGATTATCTGATGGCAAGTGTATAAATGCCGACAAGCTTCGCCGCTTGTCAGTTGATTGACGGCCGGCGCTCTGTTCACCGTTATCTGTTTCGGTGTCTTAATTTCTTTTTGCGTGGCCCCAAGTGCGGTCCGAATAAACAGTTTCTTCTTGGACGTGGAGTCTACTTCCTTCGTTCACGTCGCGACCCCGTGCCATCTGGTACAGGTGCTGCTTCGTTAGTGAACTGGACACCGCATTCAAGCCGTGAACCCAGCCCACGTCACGAGGAAGACACCGACACCAGGCACGAGCACCGAACAAACCACAGGCAGCAGGGTTAACCCCCAGAGTACGGGCCTCTACAAGGCAAGGCTCGCAAAGCCAAGGTCATGACCTCGACCGTGACCACGATGACGACTGCTGCGCCACAGCCCGCGATCATGATGCAGCAGCCAAGGGAACCACCGATTTCTCATCGTTATCGTTTGATATCCCGGAGGCCTGGCTAGGCACCTACGACAGAGTAGCCGCCCTCAACCACTGGGACGCGGAAGAGTAGATCCATCGCAGTCTACTTTTATCTGGAATACCCGGCAAGGGCGTGACTCGATAATAAGGAGTCTGCGCTTCAATCGTAAGATCTTTTTTGCAGCGCACTTCCTGCAAACATTCACGAGCGTCACTCACAAAGAAAAGGCACTGTGTTGCTGGAGACGCGGATGCAGCTGCCCAATGAAAATGTCCCCATTTTCACGGAAGAAATGAGCCGCCTTTTCCACCACGCCGACCCCGACAAGTCCGAGGAGAAGAAAGTCCGTCTGCTCGTGCGAGGAGTCAAGCAAGAACTTTTCGCTGGGCTGATTACGAAGCCCCCAAGACGGTCATCCGAATTCATTTCGGAAGCATCTATGATAGAGAAGACGCTCAAGATGCGGACATGGCATTACCACCGTAGCTTTTTCTCTACAAGCTACGCCGACATCCAAGCTCTAGGAACCACCGACTTGCGTGAGATGACCCGAGCAATCGCACAAAAGGAGCTGCGAAAATCGCTTGCTTCAGCTCAGCCTCACGTGGACTCCATTGCGGACGTCGTACGCCAGGAGATCCAGCAATCACTGGGCCTTTTTTAGCCATCCATAAACGCAGCTGCAAGTAATGAGCTATGCTGCTGCCGCCCACCGTCACGGCCCTCCTCCACGCCAACGCCAAAATGCCGTCCCATCGCACTTCCATCGCCAGACGCCCCCGCATGTCACCACCACCACCGACTTCCCACCATTCGCCAGCAGCCCAGTGCAGCGTGCTGAGGAAAACCGACGTTTGGCGTGCACCTGATAACCACCCGCTCAGCTACCACTGCGGCGAGGCCGTGCACAACTACCACCGTTGCTATTACCGACAGATGGGTCTACGAGGCTTCAACATGAACGAACCGTGCCGACAAAGGATTGAACGACCACATGACATAGCCGAGTACCTCGCGGGAGTGCAGTCGACACCCAGACGACCTTATCGTTCCCCGTCGCCAGGCCGCTACACCTCACCGCACCACGGGCAGTACACCGGCCCTGTTCTGGGCCGATCTCCGATCCCTAACTCGGAAAACTAAGGGCAGCAACCGATTGAGGTCCGGTTGCTGTACGACGAACTATTGAAGATCCTCCTTCACCGCCGACGAAGATGCCGCCACAAAATCGAAAGCTCGCGCCGCAAGACAAAATGGTCTTGAAGTCGAACCTTCGCAGCCTGCAGAAGACGTCACGACGCAATACGGAGAGCAGCGAAGCCAATAGACGTAGCCATGACCCGACGCCACAATCTAACCGCAACACACGACGACGAACCAGCGACCTCGACATACAATTCGACGGCCACCTTGTCACTGCTCTCGTCGATACTGGAGCCAACTATTCTGTCTTCTGTGGGTCTTTCTCTACGAACTTGAAACAAGTGAGGACTGCATGGCAAGGCCCCGAATTCCGGACCGCTGGAGGTCACCTAGTATGCCGACTTGGGTCTGCACAGCAAGAAGCACCATCAATAACCAGACTTATCCAGCGAGCTTTGTAATCCTACAAAATTGCTCCAGAAATAAGATACTTGTAACGTACTTTCTAAGTCAAACGGCGCTATCATCAACCTGAGGTCTGAGTCAATCACACCAACCTCAAAAAAACACGCTGCCTACCCCTACATCGCCAAGGAATCACGCCTTGCATGTGCAGGAAGAGCAGGACACCGTGGCACATTTCTACAGCGTCGTCGTTTCCATAGGCACCGATAAAGCCGAAAACTTTGAAGGCGTTTGAGGGCGATCAGCACTTTCTTCTGAACCATCAGATGTGCGTCGCAAGAGGCATAGCTGAGCTGCGTGACGGCAAAGCAAAGGTGGTGCTGACAAAATTCAGTCACTTGTATAGGCACCTCAACCATGGTACGGTGGTCGCACACATCAACGAATTCGTGGAGCTCAGCAATTCACTCGCCCTTTTCGTTGCTGCTTCGACGAATCCAAGTGCCGAACCGGATTTCGATGTCAACCCGAGCATTTCGATGTGCAAGCATGATCAGCCCAAGTCCCTGCTCTAGCAATTAGGACTACTTTTTGTCATCATCGCGAATTTGACAGACCCCGATTGCGAATCATCGCATCATAACAGAAGAAAGTGCCAGACAAGTTCGACAAAGCCCGTACGAATTCTCGACGCGGAAACGTGATGCCGTGAAGAAACAAGTTGACGAAATGCTACGTGACAAAATTATTCAGCCGTCCAGGAGTCGTGGGCGTCACCAGTGGTATTAGGGAGGAAGAAAGACGGGGTCCTACGTTTTTGCGTCGATTACCACCACCTGAAAAAATCACAAAGAAAGACGTGTACGCTTTCCTACATATACACGACGAACTGGACCGCCTACACAACGCGAAGTCCTTTTCTTCTATTGACCTCAAAACGGGCTATTGGCAAATTGAGTTTGACGAGAGAGATCGTGAGAATACGGCTTTATCACACCAGACAGCCTCTTTGAGTATTAGGTCAGGTCATTTGGTCTTTGCTCGGCACCTGTGACGTTCAAGCTGGATTTAAATTGCAGACTAGCTTCATGTACTTGAATGACGCCGTCGTGTTTTACTCCAGCTTGGACGAGCACCTGCGGTGCCATGAAGCAGTACGCCTCTATCAACGCCTCTGGAGCTATCAACGCCTCTGAAGTAACCCTGAAGCTAGAAAAGTACCGCTTCGCGTACGAGGAGCTGTTGTTCCTGGGACGCGTTATAAGCAAGCCTGGCATCCGCCCGGACCCACGGAAAACATGCGCCATCTCTCATTTTTCACAGTTAACTGACAAAAACGGCGTATGCCGATTCCCCGGATTGTGCACCCATTAATACAGGCGTTTCGTCAAACGCTTTTCGCAGATCACCGAGGTGCTAACCACCTCACGAGAAAGCAGGAGACGACGCTAGGGGGCCCGTCTAAGCAAACGTGCTTCGCATGAGCTCCCGCCTCGACGCCTCATCTCACCCGGAAAACCTCATCGCTGCCACCTATGAAGTACTGGACCGTCTTTTACTAATCAAGCACAGTCGGTGGATGACCGGTTTCTAATGTATGTTCATATTTCCTGAAAGTCTTCTTGTTTGAAGATCCAAGGCGAAAAACGTTGCTCTAAAGCTAAGCGGCGTCGGGCCACTGGCCCGACGAAACGCTACTTGCGTTTCTACGCAACGCGAGAGACGCGCCATAGACGCCACCGGGAGTGGCCGCGTTTCGCAAGCGCTTCGGCAAAACTCCTGTGTCTGACTGGTTAAGTCATTCAATGGCAACTTGAACAAATGTGAAGCTTTCTACGGAATCAACCGCAACATCTGAAGTGATTTCAAGTAAGTGCCTTGCAGTTCGCATCCACGAAGATCAACTTTTTGGCAGCGTTCGACTACCTCGGTGGGCCTACCAGCTAGGCCTACCAGCTAGCCCTACTAACATGGTCATCTACAAAACAGAGGGAGAGGAGCTTCCCTCCGCTGAAGCTCTCGACGATGATGAAGGCAGCTGGTGTCAAGTGTATGCCAGGGCCAGAAAGCCCACTTCATCCCCGAAGAAATCGACGCCTGCCATCAGTCACAGAAAGCTCTCCCTTTGACTCATCGCAGTGCCGCCAGATCCCCCTCCACTTCCAGTGGACTACTAAAAAATAGTCCTGCGAATACGTTGAGGCCTTAGCTGTGCTGACACTCCACTTCCGAATCTCATACAATTCCGTCCTAAAAGTGGCAGCACTCACAAGCTCCCTACATGACAAATACCGCATCAACTCTGTAAGCAACATTCTGCTCATAAGCACACCGGACTCGGCACGCACCGAAGCATACCACCGTATCAAATCTATCAAGATGGACGAGCGCAGCTTTGAAGTGGTCGCCCACAATACTGATCCATCGAATACCTGCCGAGGGGTCATCCGTAATATTCCTTTGGAACACATATCTGAAATCATCTTGTCAAGTCTATTGGACTATGACAGACTAGGCCTCATCCTGAACGGACGTCGCATGGGTTCCACAACGTCCATTTTGGTCACCTTCAGAGGTACGCGCGCGCCTTTCTACATAAGTTATCAGGGTGGCATCACCAGATGCGTACCCTATCCTCATAAGACGGAAGCCTTTAATCTCTGGCGCGAAGCTTGCCACAGACCAGACGTATGCCCAGGCTCCCCTCAGCCTTTATGTCCAATGTGTGGCATTCCGAACCCACTCCTTCATCTCACGAATGTGAACCTAAGTGTGTGGTGTGCAACAGTGACCACCTGACCGGCTCGCCCCAGTGCCCACAGCTCTAGAAGCCCAAACAAAAGCACGCACTCTCAACTTTCCAGCAAGATGCAGCTCAATTCGTCGACCCAAGCCCATCTTTAAAGAACGCCCCTGGAGGACAGCTCACCCAGTATTACAAGACAGCAAAGCCGAAAAGTCGCAGCCGAAGCCGAAGCCGCAACAAAAGCATTCATCAAGACTCCAGCCCTCGAACTGGCCCTGGACACGAGGTGAGCTGGGCTGATATAGCCTCCCCTGAAAGCTCCATTCAAAAGCAGCTCAAACTATTGCAGGATGAGATGGCTAAATTGAGGGCAGAAAATGCAAAACTACGCCTAAAGCTTCAGTCCTTCAAACAACCATCTACCTCCACACACCTCCGCGCCTCATCTTTCACCCCTTCACCTATCTCACCAGCACCAGCTCCTCTCTCAACCACCCCTATAGCTATGCACCCCGCTCAACCACCTGCGCAAAAACGAAAAGTCTCGACTCCCATATTGTCATTCGATGAGCGAGTAGAAGAAGTCGAAGCGAAACTAGAGGAGGTTGACAAAGAGAAAGAAAAAGTAACCAAACTTGAGGAAACCCTAGACAATTTTATTACCTTCTCCATAGCTTCCTTGCAGAATCTACATGAGCCCGTGGCCTCAATACAACAAGCCATGTTATCGATGCAAGAAACCCTAGATTGTGTCACGCAGTGGATTGACTCGGTCCACGCTAACCATTCAGAGCTTGCCCAACCTTAGCCAAATCAACCTAGCGAAAATGGCTGCTCGTAACCGCACTGAACTTTGCGTAAGGCAATGGAACTGCAGGGGGTTTCGCCGAAAAAAGGCAAACCTTCTGCAGTACATCAAATCACAAACTACCCCTCCCCCCAATCATTGCGTTACAAGAAACAAATGGTGTAGTGCAGCTGCCAGGTTATAGAACGCATCAAAACCCGGCTGATACTAAACCAAACACTGCTGTCTTAACTCAGAAGCACCTTAAAATTACCTATTCAATATTTGCCGACATCGACACATGAGCACGACTTTCTCCAAATACTACCTGATAAACTTAACTCACCATTCTTATACATTCTCAACGTATATAGTAGACCGCAAGAGCAAACGCACCGCTTCGATTCCCCATTTACTCGTGCTACATCCTCGGCAGGCAAACACACCCTCCTCATTAGTGGGCGATTTCGAAGCCTCCCACCCAGCGTGGGGTTACACCACATCTACACCGAAAGGTAGAGCCCTTTGGTCCCATATTCAGGCCCATCGTTCTACACTGCACAACGACCCGGAGGAGCCTACTTGTTTGGGGAACAGTGTGAACAAAGACACACCGCCCGATCTTACCCTCATTCACAACGCCCCCACAATGGTTTCGACTAACACCCAAACTAATCTTGGCAGTGATCATTACATTATTATCATTACTTTACAACTAAAACACAGACCCATTGCTCCTAAACCACTGATGCTCACAGAATGGGACAAATTTAGAAACACCCGCAACAGCACCGCTCCCTCACGTATTGCAGACCTTACCGAGTGGACTCAACAGCTTCAAAAAGATGTTGAAATTCACACGAAAAATCTTCCCCCCGACACCCCGATAACTACTCTCGACTCCAAGCTTCTCCATATTTGGGAAGCAAAGCAGTTACTTCTGCGACGGTGGAAACACCAGCGCCACAACAGGAAACTCCGCATTAGGATAGCGAAGCTAGACCAACAAATCGAGCGATACACGACTCAATTGGCGGCACAACAATGGGGTCAGCTTTGTGAAGGAATGCATGACCACCTCAGTAATAAACGAACGTGGCAACTTCTTAGACATCTGCTAGACCCCAGCACTTCTCGCGCACAACACCCTCACGCTATCACTGAACTGTTACACGAGCACAGTGACCATTTAGGACAGCTCTTCGATAACCTCCGCACGTTGCATTTACCTCATTACGTAAGGATTCTGTGCCATCTTACACAGGGAAACATAATGAGTTATTAGATGCGCCGATAACGCAAGCGGTAGTTAGGCACGCCCTCGCAACACTCCGTACCACATCGGCTTCAGGTCCCGACCGCATTAACAACAAATTACTTATAAATCTCGACCCTATCTTTATTAAAATTTTGACTGAGTACTTTAGCGACTGTTTTGAATGGGCACCCTTCCACCTTCGTGGAAAGATGCCAGAGTCATATTTATACCTAAACCAAACAAAGCTCCTTTAGTAGAAAATCTGAGGCTCATTTCCTGACATCGTGTCTCGGAAATGCTATGGAGCATGTTGTGCTTACACGCCTCCAGAGAAACGTGGAGGATAATGGACTACTGCCTCCAGAAATGATTGGTTTTAGGCCCTCACTTTCCGCACAAGATGCGATGTTTCGCCTTCAACACAACATCATAACTCCTAACCAGAGCGAGGATACTCAGGCAATCCTTGGTCTGAACATACACGGAGCATTCAATAACGTAGCCCACTCAGCTATATATGCTGGCCTCAACTGCATTTCTTGTGGCGCTAAAATCTACTCTTACATCAAAAGCTTCCTCACAGACCACACAGCTACATTAACATTGGGACCAGAGCTTTCCTCACCCTATACACTAAGCAGCTTCGGAACACCTCAAGGGTCAATGCTCTCTCCAGTCCTTTTTAACCTGGCTATGCTATACCCAATGCTCTTCAACGTTTCCCTGACTTGAACATCTCCATCTATGCCGATGATATCACCTTATGGGTGAGAGGAGCCTCAGATGGACACATTAAGGACACCCAACAAACAGCTGTAGATGCAATAGCAGCACTAACATCTCAGATGAATCTCTATTGTACCCCAACTAAATCAGAGTTACTCCTTCTACCAACTCATCTTCGGAACAAACACGTTCCAATGATCGAAGTTCACATAAATGGGTGCCTCATTCCTGCAGTATCACGCATTCGTGTGCTAGGTTTATTAATACAAAACAACTGACTTAATAAGTACACACTCGAAGCTTTACCCAATACCATTAAAACACTCTAAGAATGATATGAAGAATCTCGGGAAAAAATGGAGGGCTCCGAGAGTCAGAGTTACTTCGTGTAATGCAACCTTTTGTGATTAGTGAAATCACATATACTCTTCCTTACCATCACCTTAAATTAGCAGAGGAGGAATCGGTCAACACCCTCCTCTGCAGAGTTTACAAGTACGCGCTAGGCATAAGAATCAATACCTCTAACGCACTACTCCACCAGACAGGAGTCATAAATACACTAAGTGAAATCCGTGAAGCCCATTTAACAGCTCAATACGCAACGCTCGCGACCACTAGCGCAGGTCGCCACATTTTATCGTCTACCCGAATCAGCTTCACCTCACTCACCAATGCTAAATACAAGCATTCCCCAAAACATACACAAACAATCACTCATACCGCCACTTCCTAAAAACCTGCATCCAAGATATCATACTAAGCGCCGAATCCAAAGAGCAAAAGCTCTTCAGAAAAAATTGCATGGAGCCAATGACGTGCTCTATGTTGATGCGGCCGAATACCCATCCTCCTCATTCTATGCCCTCTCTGCTGTCGACTATAACGGCAAGGCGCTCACAACGGCATCCATCACTGTCAACTCTTCGGAGGAGGCAGAGGAGGCTGCCATCGCTTTAGGTCTATCCATTCCCAATATCACTATGATTGTAAGTGACTCCGAAACTGCCATATGCAACTTCAGCGCAGGTCGCATCTCATCAACTGCCCTTTCAATTCTTAAGAAACATCCTCCCACGCAAGACGTTGCTCCCATATGGACGCCCGCGCATGCGGGGTTGATTGGCAATGAGGCGGCTCATACCTGTGCTCGAGGAATGACCGGCCGAGCACAAGCCTCTGATGGCGCCTTACACCGCGCGGCCTTTTTCAGCGCGAGAGATCGTCTTTTGACCTTCCACCATATTAGAAGTCACTACCGCCTACAGCGCACTATATACCCCCCCCCCTTTTAGCATGGAGCTTCGCGCTATCATGAAATACTATGGCGCCAGTTACAGACCCGTACGTTTCCTACCCCATCTTTTCGCCATCTTATACACCCTGCGATATACCCCTCCCCTTTGTGCATTTTCTGTCAACAAAGAGCTAACCTAGACCGTATCATGTGGGGGTGTACTCGAAACCCACCACCCTAATTCTCTACACAATAATAGTAAGGAGCAGGGGGAGGCTGCTATGAGCAGCTCGGCGCCCGAGGTCCAGGACAAGATCTTGGACTTGGCCAAGAGGGTAGCGGATACCTACGCTGGGTAGGCTCCTCTGACACTCCACCACCGCATCTTTCCTTCTTGGGATGAATAAAGTATTTCTCCTCCTCCTCCTCCTCCACGCAACGCGCGAGAATGGCTGACAACGACGCAGCTGCGTCAATCGGAGCCACGGCATCGATCGAAAAAAAAACTGAAGGCGGCGAAAATGCAACCAGCGTCTCGCAAAAGAAGAGTTTTGACAACGGGGGATGGTTCACTGCAACGTACCACAACTGAAGGCTAATCGCTGCTTCAGAGACCGGGGCCAAAGCGGTAGACAAATCAGCGTCGCGCCAACCTAAACAGAAAGGCAATTCTCTTCGAAAAAAGAAACTGCCTCTACTGCCGAAAACCGACTTCAAGGTCATCATTAGACCGAGGAATGGGCTCAACATCAATCAATTAAGCACGCATCAGATGGCGCGCGCTATAACAAGGGCAAGTGGTAACCCAGACATCTGCAACAAAGGCAATTTGCTTATACGGCTGCGAAATGGATCGAACATTGCCATAATCAGCACGCCAAGCATTGGGACCGTCAACATTGTGCAGAGCCTTCGATGTCTACGTTTTGGTGCAAAAGACTATGCAGTGATAGCTTACGTAGCCGCGCCGGACAACTCGTGCAAGGGTGTGATTCACGGACTGGACGCCGGGACCACGCCAACCGAATTACTAGCCCATCTTCGGGTGCGTAGCCAAGGAGTGAAAATACTTTATGCAAGAATGCTTGGAAAATCCCAAAGTGCCGTCATTACCTTCGAGAGCAAGATCGTCCTGCGCTATGTTACTACTAACAGTGGTGAGGCATGTTGCTACCTCTATCGATCATCGCGGCAAGTTTGCTATATATGCTTCAAGCCTGGGCATAGGGCAGACGTATGCCCAACACCAGACGTTGTTGTCTGCTCAAATTGCACCGAGCCAGTCATAGAGGACGGACACACCTGTGAGCTCCGGTGCGCGCTATGCAAAGAAGCGCACCCTACTCGGGCAAAGGAGTGCAAGAAACGCTTCAGGAGACTGAGAAGCCCCCGACCAAGAACAAAAGAGCAGACGGCCGCTGGAGCACAAGGCACCGATGGACGCGGCCGGGCCCGGAAACGCGGGTTCAGCAGGGATTGAACCTCAACACCTAGGTTCCAATCAGCATCAAAACCACGGTCATGGTCGAGATCGGCGTCCAGGACCCGCCAGGCTCCAGAAAACAAGAAAAAGCAGCAGAAAAAAACCCGTCACCATGAAAGAAGACAACGGTACGGTGAGCAGGAAAGCGCCCTTTTTCTCTGCCTCTCCCACTGCTCCAAACAACACGAATAGAGACAGTAATGGTCGGTAAGAATGGCAGCGTGCCACCTAACGACGAAGTAAAAGAATTAAGGCAGACTATTCAGACACTCATGGCAGAAAACGCCGAACTCCGGCATAAACTAAAAGTCTCATAGATAAACTGAAGGCCCTGAAAACAGGACAGACGAATGCTTACGCCCAATCAGAGTTAACGCTGACAGCCACCTTAGGGCGCCGGGAATCCACAACTACCACGGCTGCTATAAAAATGCCCAAGCAAATCTTAGCAACGTCATCTCTAACATCCAAGGTGAGGCGCGCAAGGATAGAGAACGTCTGGTGCAACTCACGGCCATGAAACCCAGAGGCAAACCCTAAGCTCGGCCATCATCTGAGTATGGCGAGCAGCCGTAAATGCTCGGTAAAGTTGGAAACCCTCGAAATATGGCAGTGGAACTGTCGTGGAATTCGTTGAAAGCAAGGTATTTTGAATCAATACATCAATGAATGTACAACTCCACCGACATCATCGCCCTCCAGAAAACCGGCTGCTCACCGAAACTCACTGGCTTTTCGGTTTATGAGGGTCTTGGCCAAAGTAAGGTCGCTTCTTTCGGCTGCCAAAGTGGTCACCGCAATTAGACATGACATCGATTTCAACAGACATTGACCACGTTCTCAGTGAAAATCATAGCGAATGAAAAAACCGATGAAATCATATTTATCCTCACCATCTACAGCCCACCAAGCCAGCGCAAAACCAAACTTCAGCTCCCTTCTGCGCAAGGCAGAACAAGCAGCAGGCAGAAAGGGTCTTGTCATCCTTGGAGTCTTTAATGCGCGGCACAAGAGCTGGGTAGATGTCAAGGAAACTCAGAAAGGCAGGGATATGGCCAGAGAAGCTGATCGCAGAAGGCTAAGCCTTAATACAGACCACACTCAACCAACGCGAGTGGGGAATAGTTTCAACCGAGATACGTGCCCGGAATTGGCGTTCGTTAAAGGTGTCGGGGAGGCCCGATGGGAAAACTGAGGGGAAACGCTTGGCAGTGAACACTGCATTTCGCGTAGCCAGATAGAAGCCCTCCCGGTTAAAAAACGACATGGTCTGGCTTGACTTACAGACTGGGAAGCTTTTAGAAAAACTAGGGCAGAATTCAGAGATAAATAAATTTAGGACATTGAGAGTTGGGTCTCGGGAATCAAGGCAGACTAGAAACAATTAACCTTAGAGTTACCCTCTCTACAAACACGCCCGAAGTGGACAAGCATGTGCTACACCTCTGGGACGCCCGCCGGGGCCTATTAAGAAATGAAAGCGGCAGAAACCACAACCACAAACTGAGACTTAGGATCGCCGCAGTCACCAGGGAAGCCAAAGAGTATGCGACGGAGCTGTAAAGGCGCAACTGGGACCAAAAATGCAACGAGCTACAAGGCACACTAGGTTGGAAAAGGACATGGGCCTTGCTGAGGGCCCTCATAGACCCAACCATGACAAAGACGGAAACTTTTAGGACGACTCAAAAGATTGCACACCGATTGAAAGGCACAGACCGGGAACTGCTAGAAACACATAAAGCTGCGCTATATTGGCGATACAACGAATACTGCCTGCAGCCTGGCATACACTGGTGTAGCTAATTTCGCTTTGCACGAACGCATTACCACAGTAGAAGTTCGACATGCTATGCTGCTGGCAAAAAGAGCACTACGCCAGGAAAGGATGGCCTCAGCAAACGCTATGATACGAAACCTCGATGACAAATCTATCATCACATGGGTCTACGGAATTCATCAACAAACATTGGCAAGAGGGTACCGTTCTAAACGTTTGGAAACATGTAAAAAGTAATAATGATTCCAAAGTCTGGAAAGGCTCCAAGATAGGAAATTTTAAGACTCATTTCGTTTGACTTCGTGTTTGGGAAAAGTATACGAGAGAATCGTGCTTCAGACGCTGGAGACCTACCTGAAGACAACGAACTCATGCCGCACACCGTGTTTGGCTTCCGAAAATGCCTCTCAGCGCAGGACGTCCTCCTACAAATCAAGGAGGAGGTGCTTACCGATGTCCCAAAATATAGCGAAAACGTACTACTTGCACTGGACCGTAAGGCTGCTTTCGACAATGTCAGTCTTAAGGCCTGTGCTCGAGGGGCTTACCAAATTAGGTTGTGGAAAGCGACTACACAACTACAATCAAAGCTTTCTCAGTAACAGAACCGCCACAGTTGGTATAGGAGGCATTTGCACTGATACGTTTGATACGCCCACAATAGGAACACCCCAAGGTTCTGTGATATCGCCGATGCTGTTCAACATCGTTCTGATCGGCTTAGCTAGGAACCTCGAAAATATTGAAGGACTCAGACATGCCATCTACGCAGACGATGTGGCAATCTGGGTGACAAGAGATCTCTAGGCCAAAAACAAGATCATCTGCAACGCGCAGCTTACAGTTCACGACTACGTGCGTCAATGTGGCCTCGTCTGCTCTCCGGGGAAATTAGATGTTCTGAGAGTTTACAGACGAGGATACGATCTGCAAAACCTATTACGTATATATAGGGGGGAAAGAGATTTCAAAAGTGTCCCAAATTAGGAATCTGGGCATGTGGATACAAAGCAACTGTCGTATAGACCACACCATCAGACAGCTGTCAAACAATACAGCGCAAGTCACGAGGATGATCACCAGATCTCTAACAAAAGACGGGGTATGAAGGAGGAGGACACTTGTAGGCTTGTACAGGCCCTCGTGGTCAGTAGGATTGTATACAGTGTCCCCTACCAAACACCACTTCCACAGGAAAAAGAACGATTAGAGGCAATCCTCAGAAAAGCTTACGAGTGCGCCCTTGGTCTACCTGTCAGCACCTCAACAAAGAAATTCCTTAAACTCGGGATAAAACAACAAAGTGCAAGAACACATCGAGGCGCATCTTGTTGCGCAGAAAATGAGATTACTGTTGACTGCTACGGGCAGGTACACGTTGCAGACATAGGGCATGAGGATGCTTGCGGAGAAATCAATAACACGGCGAGCATACCACAGGACATTCGCCAGATTATTGAAGTCTGCCCATACCTCGAAACATGCATCCAGAAATCCACAAGGCTCGAAGAAAAGCCAAATACGAAGCACAAGAAAAAATTTCAAGGCGAGAACCCACGTATTGTACGTTGACGCGACCACATACATAGAGCACTCTGGGACAGTTGTGAGCGTTCTTGATCACCAACTTAGGAAAGTCAACAGCGCTTCGATCAAAAGCAACAACATCCTCAAAGCTGAGGAAGTAGCGATCGTGCTCGCCATCACACACCAGAGCGAAGAGTCTACTACAGAAATAGTTACTGACTAGCAAGAAGTGTGTCGATGGTACAGCAGTGGACGCATATCCAATGATGCCATCCCGCATATTCAAGAGAAAAAAAACAACTCCTCGAGCTGCCTCCATTACGTGGACACCAGGCCATAAAACTGTGACAGGGAACCAGCGTGCCGACGCCATTGCTCGAGATTACGCCGACCGGGGGGCGCACAATGACCAGGAACCAGCCAAAGTTACTAGACGATATGGAGCAATTT
>WOVY01015739.1:0-48447 GCA_013436015.1 Rhipicephalus annulatus
GTCCTCATGAGCGCTTTATTTTGTCGTGTCGGGACACTCTTCCGTTAATAATAAGTTTCGAGCCGTGCACAATCGGGGATTACAAGAAAAACGAAGTGTGTTGTACGTGAAATTTTTGTCAATACAGAACTTCAGCAAATACTCTAAGGTTTCTCAAATTACCCCAATTTTTTTCAATTAAGGAAAACGAGAGCCCTAATTACCGTTTTGTGCGTCGTATTACTGTTAGAGAGTTTTGCAATATAGTGCGCAGGGCTTTACGTTAGCGTTTGGTCACCTCTGCGCATGTGTCGCAGGCTATGTTGCTACAAAAACACCTTTTAAGTGACGGAAGCATTGGGTACACGCTATTTTGAGTGCGCGATGGGCCGGTGTCTTCAGCAGTTGTCCCACCGCCGAGCACAAGAGCTGCGCAATTGGCATAATTATAAACACAAGGTTGGGGCACGCCATCAAAATCTGGCTTCGAGGCAGACGTCGGTCGTGCTTGTTGTAAACCCAAGTGTGCATCTATTCTGTACTTCATAAGCAACCACTAGAATGTTATTTTATTTTCTTTTTTTTTTCAATCATACGTGAGCACCGTATGGAGTTTGGTGTGCCATTGTTTCTGTTGCCTTGTACAAATGGGAGGTGGGGCTAGCCAAGCTGCTATAGCGCAGCTTTTTTCCTACTTTCCATGCCACAATTGTTTCTTGTTTGTGTAAATCACGGTGTATCGTTGTGGTGAAATAAAAATTTCAACTTCAACTTCAACTTATTTCAACTTCAACGTGCGCCTTTCGTGCGTTGCGTTTCTTCGGTATGCTTTGTCAATGTTACGGGAAGACGAACCACTCTCGCCCACTGACTCACTCGCTTCGCCCAAAGGGGCTGGCGAAGGTCGCACCCACGTCACTACCGTTGCAGCCAATCGGAAGCCACGTTCGGTGTTTCACAAAGAGAAATCGCAGAAAGGGGAGCGCTCCGGATAATTTATCGCCGCTCGCGTCTTTCTCAGACGGGAGTTGCTCGGAGAAGTTCAAGCTGAACGATTGTGCCGCCCGTGACCTGCTATGCCTGCGTAGGACTAGCAGACTGGTCTGCCCTCCGTGAAGCTCTCGCTATGTGGTGCTCCGTCCTCAAACTTGTTCTTCAACCAGCTCCAACCTTTCTTATCTCCTCAATTTTCTATCGCCTACCTCGTCCTCTTTCTTTATCTATATCTTGCCACTTCCCCCCTCTTCCCCCCTCCTCCCCAAAGCGCTGTGCCGTGTCGCCCCAGAGACAGAAAGAAATTTGGTGTCTTTCTCGTCTTCTTTGAACCACTCAATCGAAAATACGACGATATCGATGAGTGATATGCCGAGGTTGCGTTCTTTTCAAAAAAGGCGCATTGAGGTATTCGCTCGGTAGATTTCGTGTTGAACGGCTGTGTCTTTCGCGATGTCCTGGTACCGGTGGACGCGTAATGAAGCGCATGCACGGAAGAA
The DNA here is from genome assembly GCA_013436015.1 of Rhipicephalus annulatus. NCBI lineage: Eukaryota > Metazoa > Arthropoda > Arachnida > Ixodida > Ixodidae > Rhipicephalus > Rhipicephalus annulatus. The sequence goes on from WOVY01015739.1 coordinate 1,473, forward strand.
GACTGTTGATGCTGTCTCAACGGCGCTCCTAACGCTTACACAAACGAGCGAGCTTTTACCGATGGTTCTGCCCAACGACAGCGCCACGGAGACAGCTTTGACAGTCAGAACTCGACTATATGAAGAGCGTTGTGGCATTATTCGTGTGGAATGGTTTTTTCTCTTCCAATTTTTTTTCAATTTTTTCACCAATTTTTTCCCTGCCTTTTAGGGTATTCGTTCAGCATAGAATCTGCAGGCAACAGGACCGTAAACAAGAGAGGAGCACTTCCTCGCCACAGGTGAGTGGCAGCTCTGCCTCGTTGAAAAGTATATTTTTTATTATTCGAAAGACTGCCCTTTGGCATAACAAGCATAGATAAACACAGGTTAATCACATGTAGATAAACAGGTTGCACTCATGCACACAGTTTAACAGAGACCGATGGAACGGTCCTTCTATTCATTTTTGGAAGTCCGGTGGGCGACCGGGACGGTGACCTGTTGTTCGAAGATGACGAAGGCGCGCTTGCTCTAGGCCCGAGCACGACCAGAGCAAAGTGTTCTCGTCCACGGCAGTTATGGGAGCGTCACAAAAGGGGCAGGTGTTTCCATACGCTGCACGGTATAGACCTCTCTCTGTTTGTAAATATTGTGACATCACTGCAGGCACCCCGCCCACCACAACCTCCGTCGGAGCAGGTGCTGGTTGGCAAGAAAGTTCCACTAGCGGCGTCTTTCTGCATAGCAGAGCTGCGTGACTGCATTCCATCGACAGAAATTCTCTACCTTGCTAGTGTGCCAAGTCACGGCTTTAAAAAGAAAGGGGTCGTTGAAGGGTGTCACAAATGACTACAATTTTCGGATTACCCGCGGGCCCCATCTACCAAAAAGGGCGCTTTTTTGTTGGGAGTACGACATCCGGTGACTAACGACCTAGCGTGGCGCCGGCTCGTCTTCCCTGCACCTCTACCGAAAGGGGCACGGGCGGTCACAAAAAGGAAATCACCCCCAGATGGGACGGGAGCACGCGTACGCTTCTCAAAAATATTGAACTGCATCGGAAGAGGCAGCTGACGTACAGCCAGCAAGAAGAGCAGTCGTCGGTGTCGCAAGTCTCACATTGGCGGCGAACATGGAGTGACCTGTGCAACACATTGAGACGGCTGCAATTCCGGGCACCCTCATCGTCTACCAAGCCGGCGAGATCTTCAGAGGCACCCGTCGACTCCCGTACGTGTACCTGGTCCGCCATAGAACGTTTTATTGTGACTTTTGAAGAACTGTCAATTTATTAGGACCAGCCTTTTTTTTTAAATATTCGTAGTTGTAAGCGCTGCGTCGCACTTAAAAATTCAAAAGCGCCACCATGATCATTCTGTAATTATTTGCTTGTATCTCTCTTTTCCGATTTTTAGTCGTTATTTTATTAACATTTCGCGTATTTGTCTTTGTTTGTACCTCTTGTGTTGTTCTTTTAGAGCATAGTTTGTTTTATAGCCGTTCTTTTTCATCGCGTATCAGTTTTCTTCCTCTGTTATTTTTGTTAACTCCTGCTTTCGCCCTTGTTTTAATTGAATGCTTCTTTGTGTGTAATCAAATATCCGTGTGTGCTCTATGAGGGCGTCCGTCAGGCCTACACATCACCACGCGTGCAACCCCGCACGGGTAGACCGACCTGCAAATAAATTTGAAATGTGCCACTTCGAGGCCTTTCAGGCGTCACAGGCCCAAGCGTAAAGTGGAAGCCTGCGAGTCCTGCCGCACGTTGATGTTGGATTGGCGGGGCTTCACCCGAAGTGTTCGACATTATCCGGCGTCCACGACAGGACAGGCTGACGGCGTGATGATGTCTGGAAGACTGACGTTACTCTGAGCGTTCAGTATGTAGACGTCCTAGTATTGTTTTGTTGGTAGTCAACTGTTTGTAATAATGGACGTCACGTAGTTTGACAGGCTTATCGAACAGGGCAAATCATTTGGCTTTGTAAGCAAGGAGTTATATAACTTCTTCGAAAAAGAACAAAACAGACTTAAAGAGGAGCGCGATGCCGAACGCATTAGCTACAGGCAATATCTCGAATTTTTGATGGAACAGGAGCGAGAAAATTCAGGGCTTAGATTTCAGAAAGAAAAAGAGCGTCTGGGACAGGGTGCGACGCAGTCAGGTCTCAGCTTAGCCGCTAGAACGCCCAGTAGCGTGACCAACCGTGGCCCAAAAAAGCAGGCGTACAAGGGTCATGTTCAGCTACTGCGCCAGAAAATCGGAAGTAGACGAAGGCGTGAAAGGGGCAGTAGTGCAAAACTGCTGGCACCTGCCAGGCCGCAGGTGCCAAACTGCTGAGAGCCGACCAAAACTGCTGAGAGCCGACCAAACTGCAGTTTGGCACCTGCCAGCCCGCAGGTGGCAAACTGCTGAGAGCCGACCAAAATAATAGTACTGATGAGCCGAACATCAGGTTCGTGAGTGAACCTAATGAGTTAGCTGCTGAAAGTCCTGTTGTGGCCAAAAAGGCCACTGAATGCCGCAGTGATGGCGACAAGGCGCTGTGCCTGGAAAGTCTTGTCGATACAGAAATGCCGTCTGTCATTGACTTGGCACTGCCACCCTGTATGCGTGTCGCCATGGGAGCTAACTGTGAAGTTCGCAGTACTTCCGGCCCGGCAGGCGAGGACCCCTGTACAGACAGCGGGACACAGTCGTGCGCTGACGCACGCTGTGAGCTGGGCAATGTTGGGACAAGTAGTTCTTCTAGATGCGAGCGGCGCAGCCCTGAGGAAAACGCTCGTATTGTTCAGCAGTTAGTCAAGTTTCCCGCAAGTCAGTGTGTCCGCAAGTTAACGAAAAATCGCGACTGTATAGACATTACAGCTGATGATACAGGCGAGACAAGTTCTGCTCTGCAAACGTTTCAAGCGGACTACTCGAAAGTGAGCGCTGGGCAACGTGCAAAAAAAAAAAAGACGCCACACAGCAGAAGGAAAACAAAGCGTGCAAAGCAACCCGGAAAATCGTGAATTGCCAAACGGCAATCAATGCAACAAAAGCTTCGTTTGCGTTTTGTGGCAATCGCCAGTCGAATGATTCTCTATGATTCAAACCGCCCGACAGATAGAGGGATGGGGCAGGCATTTGTTCGTAGAGCTCGGGAAATTCAACCTCATTCGCTCCATGTTCCTGTTCGAAGCGCGGGTTGCATGGCGAAGCAGCGCCTTTCAGCCCAGCGATACGACGTGGCTCGAAGACCCGTTTTCGTAAATTGAGGCGTCAATGAAGGCATGCCTCCGGTGCGCAGGCTAACGGGAAACAGGCGTCCGTGTTGCGGCCGTTCACTGTTTTGTCTGCGCTGGTTGTTTGGAACGGCTCCTCCAAGAGCGCGGCTACCTCGAGCGTGGATATTTGTTACGTACATGAAAGTGCTAACGTAGCCTGAAAAAAAAGGACATTTAAAAAAAACATTATTCATTTCTGCATTTCTATTTTGAAGCATTTGATGAAGGTTGGGACCAATCCCTTAGCCATTTTATTGATTTTTTGTGTCGTCAGTGTGGCTGTGGACGATGTTCTGTTGTTTAAACTTACTAGTCTTTTAGTTAGGGAAGCTCTGCTTTAGGGACATTTTTATTTCCTTTAGCTGGATTTTCCTTAAAGGGACTGGTTGGTCATATAATCAAAGTCTAAGACGGTACGCATGTGAGATAAACATGACGATATATGTTCTGCAAAGCTTTTTTGTTAATAATTTTTTCGAAATGAAGTGCTTTAGTGTGGAGCACGTTCAGTAATTGTGCACAATTGATCATGCCGATTTCTTTCTCATTCATCTTTTTTTGAAAGCTGCGTGTCAATAAGTGACTTTTCCATAACACTTACAGCCTGTATGCTTGAATATGTGGCACCAAAGGATGCTTACGTGCCTTAGCTTGAAAGTGTACAGTATTCTTGTGATTTTCTTTTCGAATGTGTGGCCACGACGTTGTGCGCGAGTTATGACTTTAATCTTATGGTGACCATGAAGTGCAGTGTGTCAAGTATTCTCGGCGATGTCGTCCACTTCATTGAAACGGTGCGCCACAAAGAAAACGCATTGGTGGACGAACGGAACACTGAAAGCTATCGAACCTTGCGCGTTTGTGATTTTCTTGAATATTACGCAGCAATATTCTTGAGAAGGAGGCTGTGTCACAAACGACTCCAATTTTTGGATCGTCCGCGGGCCCCATCTTCCAAGGAAGGGCGCTTTTGTGTTGGGAGGACGACATCCGGCGACTAATGACCCAGCGTGGTGCTGGCTCGTCTTCCCAGCACCTGTACCGAAAGGGGCACGGGTGGTCTAAATAAAAAAGGAAATCACCCCCACATAAGACGGCAGCACGCGTACACCCCTGAAAAAGTTTGGACGGCATCGGAATGGGCAGTTGACATACAGCCTGCAAGAAGAGTGGTCGTTGGTGTCACGAGTCTTGCGTAGGCGGCGAGCATGGAGTGACGTGTGCAACGTATTGAGACGACTGCAATTCCGGGCACCCTCGTCGTCTACCAAGCTGGCGAGACCTTCAGCGGCACCCGTCAACTTCCCTACGTGTACCAAGAGCTGGCCTGGTCCGCATGTAACGTTTTATTGTGTCCTTTTTTTGAAAATTGGTAATTTATTATAACCAGCCTTTTTTTAAATATTCGTAGTTGTGTGCGCTGCGTCGCATTTAGAAATTCAAAAGCGCCACCATGATCATTCTGTAATTATTTCCTTGTATCCCTCTTTTCCGATTTCTATTTTGTCGTTATTTTATTAACATTCCGCGTATTTGTCTTTGTTTGTACCTCTTGTGGTGTTATTTTAGAGCATACTTTGTTTTATAGCCGTTCTTTTTCATCGCGTATCAGTTTTCTTCCTCTGTTATTTTTGTTAACTCCTGCCTTCGCCTTTGTTGTAAATAAATGCTTGTTTGTGTGTAATCTAATCTCCGTGTCTGCTCTATGAGGGCGTGCGTCAGGCCCACACATCACGACACGTGCAGCCCCGCTTGGGTCGACCAACCTGCAAATAAATTTGAAATGTGCCACTTCGACGCCTTTCAGGCGTCGCAGGCCGGAGCAAGAAGGGGAAGTCTGTGAGTTTGCCGCACGTCTATGTTGGATCAGCGGGGCCTCACCCGAAGTGTGTGACAAAGGGTCATTGCTCACAGTGTGAAAATCACTCGTCGCAGATTTATTGACTGACTATCACATTGAGAAAATTTTGCATGGCATGAATGTAAACTTATTCAATTTGCATCGTGGAATGTGCACTGCAGTTTTAAACGAGGTACAACATTGGAGGCAGCATGGTTCTGAGCGGCTGTGCGCGACGTCATGAATAAGATTATCGCTCATTGCGCAAAACTCCGATTGAAGATGAATAAAAAAAAGAGAAACGCGTCTTGTCATGTGTATGCTCAGGTTAACATATCCTCGTGAAAATAAAATATAATTCTGTCGTTGCGTTTCTCAATAAACCAGTGAACATCATTTATGTAATGTAAAACCCGACAACTTAGTAATATACAACATTTGCAATAATATTATCTGGCACGGTCACCTTGCTGCATTTGACACGTATAACTCGTTGTCGTAGCTATATTGCTTCTTTAGGCCTAATACACAAACTTCCTAATGCTAATTGTCACTTCATAAGGATCGAGCTGTTAAAGTACAAAATAGATAAGAAACGAAAATCTTGGCTGTTTCCATTAGCATGTACCCGGTATCCACTAATACAATTAGAGCAGTGGTGAAGCGTATATGCAGATTGAGCACACGCTGCAACATGCTTATACCTAGGTCATGCGTAGTCGTATAATCACCCCGGAGATCATGCAGTTTTATTTTTCTATAAGCAGCGCATACGTTGAGATGAACCCACTAACAGATAATCGCGTCAAATGCGTTTTTACAGGGACTAAAATGTCAGATCGTTAAGTTCCCATCAATAACCGGTTACTACAACAGGACCCACTACAAATACCAGTGCTTTCGCAAACCGGGCGCATCGCATTATTCACACGGCTTACACCACGCACACTATTCCCAGCTTCACCGTTCGTAATGGGGAACATATATTTTTGATGTCTTTCAACACACACTACACGACACAGTCAACACTGCACATTTTCGTGGATGATGCCGCTGTTCCTCGCACAGGCCGCCACGTGTGTTCACTTCTCCATAATGAAGAGCCAGCTAGCGTGGCAAATATTTCATCATGCATTTTACCACATAGCTAGATGTTCTATGACACATACCACACCCAATGTTACCACTGTGAGATAAAGATTAAGCTTAAAAAAAACTTGGCCCAAGCACCGAGCGGACTGCACCCCCCTCAACTACCGGTGGGAGTGTTTTGCTAACCACGGCCTTGCACGTGCACCGGTTACGTCACGCTGTGACGTACCCCGGTAGACGTTTATTGTGCGGCCAGTGGGTGGTAACTGCCGGCGTAAAAGCAGCCCCCACTCGAAGTCTCCGAAGCGCTACCTCCTCTAAGCGGGTAAGCCCACCAGGGAGGTCATAAACACATGGTGGTATGAGTGCTCGTGTGCTGCGTCGGAGACAGCCATTTTGGCACAGCAGTTTTCCGCAGCTGTCTTCGGGGTACACAACACGCTCGACGAGTTGATTGAGGCTCACCGCTCCGCTCAAGTGCAACGCCTTTACCGTTCGCCGACCGGTCGCCACATCCTTTCCTCCATCGGCCACGACACCCTCCTCCCACCCTCCGGATCTGGTCTCATTACCCCATGCTATTCGAGCGGCGTTCTAACATCAAGCCGCTACCTAAGAATATGCTGGCGGGCCACCACGACGCTCGCCGCCAAGCCCGTGCCGCCATGCTTCAAGCAAAGTACGCCGACCACCCGGCCGTCGCCTACGTAGATGCGGCCCGATACAATGCACGCAGGGACGCCTTCGTAGTCGTTTCCGTGTCGCCCTCCTCAGCTCCTTTGGGGCCGACCATCACGGCTGGCACCGTCAGAACGCCCTTACGCCGTCGAGGCGGAGGAAGCGGCCATTGCTTTGGCCGCGACCCTCGGCTGACGCAAGCGTCATAATCAGCGACTCGAAACAAGCCATCTCGAATTTCGCGCGAGGTCTCGTCTCGCCTACCACCTTACGGCTACTTCGGCCCCTACTGCAGCAAGATGAGCAGTGCCGCATAGAACTGATCTGGGTCCCCGCCCACTCGGGTCACCCCGGCAACGAGACAGCTCACCAACACGCTCGAGGATTCGTCGACCGAGCGGTGGGCCACTCAGAGTCGGACGCCCTGGTGCCGGAGCCCCTGGTCACCTACCAACGACATCACTCAGCATTATCGCCTCGAGCGATATTTCTATTCACATCCTCACAGCAGCCTTCCCAAGCGGTCCGAGATCGCCTGGCGTCGCCTACAGACCCGCACCTTCCCGTGCCCCCTCGTGTTTTCATACATGCACCCAGGTGCCATCGATCCACGCTGCTGCCTGTGCGGCAACGTTGCCTCGTTGAACCACATCCTCTGGGGCTGCCCGGGAGGATCCCCCGCCCGCCGACCTCCTTTGCTCACCCCCCACCGAGGGACAATGGGAGGCCCTTCTCTCCAGCAACGACATAGACATCCAGACACGGGTCCTGAAACGAGCGGAAGAAGTCATCGAGAAGCACAGCCTGGCAGCCTTCGTGGCTTAGCCTCCTTTACCCCTCACCCCTTCGACTAATAAAGTTGTTACTCACTCACTCACTCGGGGAATAGTAACAGTGGGTAAACTATCCATGGCTGGGGAGCGAGTGGCAGAATCCACCTCAATAGCGGACCAGACACTGCCGCTCGTGGAACCCATCCGATGCGTATGGTTGTGCTGATGTTTCTTGCCAGCTGATTGATGACATCTCAAAACGCTGTCAATCGGGCCACATGGCGGATGTCGTGAATCACTTCCGTAGACGAAGTGTGAAGCCACATTTTAGAGAAGTGGTGCGTTTCGACGAAACGTTGCAATGCGTTCAGGCCGTCCCGTATTGCATCGAGTTCAGCGTATTGCTGCGAGTTCAGTTTGACATCGCATGGAGCCCGTACTCGTTTCCGACGGTAATGAATGCCGTTTTTTATATCGATAACTCAAAGTCTATATGGCCACACCAAGCACTGGTAACATCTAAAGCCATTTGAAGTCTCTGTTGTTGGCGGGCAAGATCTAGGTAAACCGTCCACACCGTAATATTATCGACATACATCAAGAAGTAGGTGTCAGGTACTGCCGCCAATTGCCACGCAAGTGAAAGAAGGGCAAGGGTAAAAAGAACTGGTGCAACGACAGATCCTTGTGGGACACAGCGGTGGGACGTCCATAGTTCTTATGCATCCCCAGACAGGCGGATAGAGAAGTTCGGTCACGCAGGAAGGCACAGACGAAGGTGCACACGCGTGTTGGAAGGTGAATGCAAGCTAAGATTGCAATTATTGCTTTATGACTGACATGGTCATAAGCTTTTTCAATGACCATTGCCAATAATGTTCGAGTACGGCGAGGGTGACTTCCAACGAGCACCATAGAAGACAGGTGTCCCATCTCATTTTCAGTGCCCAGGTGAGGGCGGAATCCAATTTGTGCAGGGTGGTAGCAGGAGCAGCGTTCGAGTCACCATGTGGGACGGGTGGCAAGCATTCGTTCCATCAGTTTCCACAGAGTTGATGTTAAAGATATAGGCCTAAAAGCAGTGATGTTATCTGGACTTTTTCCTGGCTTCGGAATGGCGATCACTTCCGCGTGTCGCCATGCATAAGCGAAGAGGCTACCCACCTACACCTCATTAATAGCGTACAGCAGACACACAAGAACTTTTCCTTCCGTCTTTATAGTTTATAGAGTTCAAGAGGAATGCCGTCAAGCCTTGGTGCACTGAGCGATTTGGCTTGGTCTATGGCTGCAAAATTTCTGCGATCGTAAAAGGCGCTTGAATGATATTCACATCTTTTAATAAAGGTGTCATGCGAGCATTGGTAGGAAGAAATGCTTGTGCAATAACTATAGGAGCTGGCGTGTCAAAGGCGGGAAAAAGGCTCGGGCAACTGAAGATGCAAAAGTGGACAGAGTCTGGCCAGCTGCCAGCATAGCCGATGCCGCAAGGTAAGGTGGATGGGAACCAAGTTCCATCGCTCAGACTGTCCTCTATATTGATGATTTTGACGATGAATGCCCGAAAGAAGCACACAAATCTAGCCACTGACCTCGTTTCAAGCGTCGTTCATGACAATGAGCTACTGCTGTACGGCGCTTAAGCTCTATCCGCGTCGAAGTTGAACCTAGATCTCGCTCCAGCGCAACTTCTGCTTGTCGGCGTGCAGCCCACAGGCGAAGCAGTTTAAATCTGGCGTTGGTAAAGATTTGTCAACCCAAGACGTGCGTGTAACCGCGGTCAGTGCCGTGTGAAGATGAACCGATGGATCGGCGTAGGTTGTATCGGTGATATCTTCAGACAGCGAGCGGTAGCGATCCCAGTCTACAACTCCACAGAGACGTCGGACACGACCAGTAGTGCTTGGATAAATGCCTAAGAGAATGGGATGATGATCACTGCCCCAACAATCCTGCTCACATGCCTAAAGCACCATCATGCTTCCAAGCCACCAGGATAAATCTGGCGACTGCGATGGCGTATGCTGCCGCTCGCGCCACCGTGTAGATACCGATACATTATTTAGGAGGGTAAAGTTGGCGTCTACAAAGTTGTCAAATACACACATACCCCACGCACTTGATGCAGCATAACACAAGTGGTGTTTGGTGCGTTAAAATTACCAGCATTTATTATTTGTCGTCCAGGATAATGATAGCGGAGATGAGATATCCAACCAATACTCACGCTAGCCGTGCCGCCGCTGTAAGGGTGAGCGTAGTACGACACCAACTATAACGTCCAATTGCGGTAGGCGTACCAGTACTTCCAATACTTCCTGCCACAAGCTGCACCACCGAGAGAAGTCTATACGGGACTGAGGAAAAGGGGTGCAAACGTATGCAGCAACCTTTCCAGGTGGTACGCTGGGTGTTGAGTTTGTGAGGTCCATGATAGAGGGGGAGGAGTACGCCGTAAATCCTGAAATCTGCGAAACAGCGTTGGTTTCTTAAATCAGCAATGCCCAAGCATGTAGCTTCTCATATCGAAGGTGTTTACAAAGCTCTCCAACCTTCCCGGAGATGCCACGGCAGTTACACCGTAAAATGCCTTCCAAGAACATTGTAGAATGGCTGGTGGTCACACTTACAACTTTAGTGTCGCTACCGACACCGACGTGAGCTGTTGGAGCTGTTGAACTACAAAACACAGGAGTTCGTGTGGCGACATCGGCGTTGCATGTGTCTGACTTCGCGGTTGTGTCATTGACGACGACAGCTGCGGTTGTGAACGATAGTTATAGCGCGAGAACAAAACGACGACACAGAGACAAGAAGGACACGAAAGACACGAGCGCTCTAGCGCTCGTGTTTTTCGTGTCCTTCTTGTCTCTGTGTCGTCGTTTTGTTCTCGCGCTATAACTCTCGCCATGCCATACCAACTAGCCCAAGCTGCCACACTTCTAAGTGCGGTTGTGAACTCTGGTGTCGTTGGCGAATCCGTGCACAGTGTTTTTCTAGGTGTTGAATTTCTATCTGGAGATTCGCCAGGCGGAGGTCAATACCTGTTTCCTCGCTAGATGCGCCAGTTCATTTCTCTTCTGGCGCGGCGTCTTGTGGCATCGGCATCGAAGGCCGAAGTTTCGAGCGTGGTGCTTTAACTGCTGCACTGTATGAGAGGGTATCCTGTTTAGGAGGTGTGTTCGTTGGAAGCGCGGAATCTTCATCCATTGAAGCTAGAAGAACATAGTGGTTAGAAGTAGCCTGTTGGTTTGATGCTCCCTGCAATGACGGCTTTGCTGATTGTCGACCACGATAACGTCGAGCTTTCTTAATCGCAGCACGATCGTAGGGCACTGCGGTGAAGTAATGGCATGGCCTTTGGTTTCACAAAGGCCACACTGAAATGACAGTAATGGTGCAGCTTCCATCGTTTTATCTTTAGCTAGGCAGGGGTAGGATGATTTCATAGGCCCCTGTTTGTAGCATGAGCAACAGTATATGCCGGAAGGCTTGAACGGCCTTGGGTGCAACACGCATCCGTAATACAAAAGACGATCTGGTGGAGTAGCAGAACCTTGTAATGTCACGAGGCATGTGCGGTCGCGACCCAAATAACTGGGCGCCAATAACTTTGTTACAGGAGAGTTTCCGCCGCAGATTTACTGGTTCTTCATTGCAGTCGACACCATAGACAACGTAGCGTCTTAAATCAGTGCCATATGCCAAATACGCTTGCACTGAAAGGACGGCATCTCCCGACGTGCGTATGTCCTAAAGCGTCTTGAGCTTCTCAACCAACTCCAGAGAATGAACCCACAAAGAAATAGTATTTGTAACTTTGTGCACAGCAAATTCTTGAAACCCTCAGGTTTAAGGCAAGCGTCCACAGCTGTTTGAATGACACGATTGGGTAATGTGGACATATTGAAGCTAGACCGAGGCTTAATGACTACCTTGTAGGAATGCTCTGTGGGTGCCTCGGGAGAAAACACTTCCATTGCCGCGTCGTGAATTTGGCGGTGTCGTTCGGACGCAACATCAGACGCTACTCCAGACGCGACCTCACGTACTGGTGGTATATTGTCGGTAGCATCGTTAGGTCTCTTGGAACAATTCCATTGCAGGGTCTTCGAAATGTGTTCCATGCTGTCAGCGCTAGACACGACTTCATCAAAGCTCTTGCACTGCATTTGCTTCAGCGTGAGAGACGCGGTCCTTGAGACGTGGCTGGTTGAGTCGGCATCTGGACGGTGTCTTGAACGCAGCATACACGCGCCGTCCCGCAATGGCACTGCCCGACCTTGACTGCGCACTAGGCCTAAGCCTGCTGCGTGAGACGGTGGTCGGGGCGCCGAGACGAGAGCATGTAAAGTGCGACCTACCTTGTGAATGGACGCCAGCTGTACTTATGCAGGTGCCACTGCGGTCCAAATGGTGGAATAGCAGTTTTAACATAAACAGGAGGCACACAACACAGAGCGTTTCACATACACGTCCGATCGCTTTCGAACGCCTGCAGCGCCCCCCTGAAAAGTATCTCGCCTGCAGTAATGACATGCAGAAAGCGCGTGTTGCTACATAGATCAAGGAACCGATGTTTGAAGGTTGATTGAAACAGTCCGCATATTCGGCTAAAAGTTCTTGTTTCCTCCCATCCAGTCACAGACTCCAAGGAATGCACTGACCAGCAAATAATCCTCGAGCAGCGCAGCGATAAAAAAAAAGGTTGGGCACGTATGCACACTTGAGAGAACACCGGCGCGCAAGTGTCGCTTCTCGCTTAACTGCGTAATGAATTGTCGCTGCGCCCTGTGTACTGACTTGATTTTCATTACCTCTTCGCTGCGATACTATATTTATTGATGTTTGTGTACGTGGAAATTGTGCAGTACTTGCTGCATTTGTATGCAATAACGTCGAATTTGTTATCTCAATGCCTTGTCTCTCTTAACGCCATCGTATCTAGCCCTGCTTCACTTCGCTTGAGAAAGGGCGTTCAGAGTTTTAACTCGTACTCTTCGCCCTTATACTCAAAATCATATTACAGGTCCTTTAGAGATAAACAATGTCCACTTTGGTTCGTGGAGACCTAATAACAATTCCAACAGTTTAAATATTTGATTAAGACAACAACCATGTTGCATTGTGCACAAATCAGAATTAGAGGGCAGTTTCGAGAAATGTTTTCTGAGAGCGAGCGTTGTGATACTGCTGCCAGTTGGGGTCTCGACCCAAGAAAACCATTTCTTCAACCTTTCCTTCCTTCAATTAGACACTTCAAGCTACAAAAGAAACATTTGTCCGCTTGCAGAATCGCGTGGATTGCTATTGAAGCTTTTGCCACCATGTTTCATGGGCACACGTTGATGAGGTCATCATCATCATCAACCTGAATACGTCCACTGCAGGACAAAGGCCTCTCCCATGTTCCGCCAGTTAACCCGGTTTTGTGCTTGCTGCTGCCAATTTCTACCCGCAAACTTCATAATCTCATCTGCCCACCTAGCATTCTGTCTCCCCCTAACCCGCTTGCCTTCTCTGGGAATCTAATTAGTTACCCTTAACGACCAGCGGTTATCCTGTCTACGCGCTACATGCCCGGCCCATGTCCATTTATTCTTCTTGATATCAGCAATGATATCCTTAACCCCCGTTGTTCCCTAATCCACTCAGCTCTCTTCTTGTCTGTTAAGGTTACACCTACCATTTTTCTTTCCGTTGCTCGCTGCGTCGCCCTCAATTTAAGTTGAACCCTCTTTGTAAGTCTCCAGGTTTTTGCTCCGTAGCTAAGTACCGGCAAGATAGAGCTGTTATATACCTTTCTTCTGAGGGATGGTGGCAATTTGAGAGTGCTTGCAAAATGTGCTACACCCCATTCTTATTCTTCTAGTTACTTCAATCTCGTGGTTCGGCTCCGCGGTTATTACCTGCTCTAAGTAGACATAGTCTTTTACAACTTGAAGTGCACTATAACCTATCTCGTAGCACTGCACTCTTCTGAGGTTGTTGTTCGTTACTTTCGTTTTCTGCAGATTCATTTTAAGACCCACCTTTCTGCTCTCCTTGTTTAACTCCGTTATCATGAGTCGCGATTCATCCCCTGAGTTACTCAGCAATGCAATGTCATCGGCGAAGCGCAGGTTACTTAGGTATTCTCTATTAACTCTTATCCCTGACTGTTCTTATTCTAGGCTTCTGAAAACCTCCTGTAAAAACGCGGTAAATTGCATTGGGGAGACTGTGTTCCCCTCCCTTACACCCTTCAGGATTGGTATTCTGTTGCTTTCTTTATAAAGCACTATGGTAGCAGTTGATCCCCTGCAGATTTCTTCGAGGATGTTTACATATACTTCATCGACGCCCTGATTCCGCAGTGTCTGCATGACGGCTGATATTTCTACTGGATCAAATGCTTTCTCGTAATCTATGAAGGCTATGTATAGTGGTTGATTGTATTCTGAGCACTTCTCTATTACCTGATTGATAGTATGAATGTGGTCAATCGTAGAGTAGCCTGTTCGAAATCCTGCTTGTTCCTTTGGTTGATCTAATTCTAATGTTTTCGTTACTCTGTTAGCAATTACCTTTGTAAATAGCTTGTATACTACAGAGAGCAAGCTAATCGGCCTGTAATTCTTCAAGACCTTGTCATCTCCTTTCTTATGTATTAAGATGATGTTAGCGTTCTTCCACGACTCTGGTACTCTTCCCGTCAGGAGACACCTCGTAAACAGGGTGGCTAGTTTTTCTAACACAATCTGTCTTCCATCTTTCAGCAGATCTGATGTTACCTGATCCTCACCAGCAGTTTTGCCCCTTTTCTTGCTCTCCAAAGCTTTTCTGACTTCTTCTATCATTACTGGTGGGGTGTAATCTGGGTTACTGCTAGTTCTTATAGTATTAAGGTCGTGGTTGTCTCGGCTACTCTACAGATCTCTGTAAAACTCCTCCGCTATTTTAACTATCCTATTCATATTGGTAGTTATTTAGCCTTCTTTGTCCCTTAGTGCATACATCTGATTTTTGCCTATCCCAAGTTTCCTCTTCAATGCTTTAACTCTTCCTCTGTTTTTAGAGCGTGTTCAATTCTCTCCATGTTATACCTTCTTATATCGGACACCTTACGCCTAATAATAAACTTCGAAAGCTCTGCCAGTTCTATTTTGTCTGTTGTACTTGAGACTTTTATGATTGGACGCTTCTTAATGAGATTCTTCATTTCCTGGGAAAGCTTGCCAGTTTCCTGTCTAACTAACCTGCCTCCAACTTTCACTGCACACTCCGTAATGATAGTCGTCAGATTATCATTCATTGTATCTATGCTAAAGTTGGTTTCCTCACTAAGAGCCGAGTACCTGTTCTGAAGCGAGACTGAATTCCTGTACTTTTCCTCTCAGTGCTAGCTCATTGATTGGGTTCTTGCGTATCAGTTTCTGTCGTTCCTCTCTCAAGTCTAGACGAATTCGAGACCGTACCATTCTATGGTCACTGCATCGTACCTTGCTAACCACTTCCACATCTTGCACGATTCCTGGGTGTGCACTCATTATAAAATCTATTTCGTTCCTATTTTCGCCATTAGGGCTCCTCTATGTCCACTTGTAGTTTCTTCGATTTCGGTAGAAGGTATTAAAAATCTGTAAAATATTGCGTTCTGCGTATTCTACTAGTAGGTCTCCTCTGGCGTTTCTAGTACCGATGCCATAATCTCCTACTGCCTGGTCTCCAGCCTGCTTCTTCCCTACCTTTACTATAAACTCTCCCTATCAGTGTTGCATACTGTGTTTTTACCTTACTCATTGCCGATTCCACGTCTTCATAGAAGCTGAAGCTTTCAACAGAAGCGTCATCATGACTGGATGTAGGCGCGTAAGCCTGTACCACCATCATCTTGTATATCTTATTAGGTTAATTACGATACCTACCAGCCTTTCATTATTGCAGTAGTATTCTTCTAAGTTGCCAGCTATATTTCTGTGAATTAGGAACCCCATTCCCAGTTTTCGTCTGTCAGCCAAGCCCTGATAGCAAAGGGACGTGCCCATTCTGTAGCACCGTATAGGCCTCATCTGTCCTCCTAACCTCACTGAGCTCTATTGTATCCCATTTACCACCCTCTAGCTCCTCGAATAGTGCAGCTAGACTTCCTCACTAGATAAGGTTCTAGCGTTAAACGTTGCCAAGTTCAGGTTCCAGGTTGATGATGTAGATCCCACCTATTCACAGTGATGAAGAATACATGCTTGAAGTGTGAAGTAGGGGAATGACACCTTCGTTTCTAGTTGTGGGCGTGAGGTCTTGGGAGGCTATGTGCACACAGAAAGCGTCTCTCATGTACTGTGTGAACAATGTGTTCGCGTGAGCAAGTGCAGGGTTCCCTTCATGGCGGAGGGTGAGGTTCGTCGCAGTGCCTTCCCTCCCTATTAGTCAATGTATGTGGCAGACTTCGCCCCCTACTCCTCTTCGGTAAGTAGAGGCGAGTGGCCTCGCAAGCCTGTGTGGTTGTTGCATTTTGAGAGACAAGCTCACACAGTCTCCGGTAATGAAGAGTGGTATGCTCTGGGCTGAATTATGTCTGAGGGTAGTCTCGATAGTGGTGGCATAGTTGCCAAAACAACGTTATTATTGAACGTTTTACAAAACTGTTCTGACATCTGAAGCACATGCTATAGGCGGCTAGCGTGACGTTGGTGTCGCTTTAACTTAAGAGTGCAAAACGGACGTGAACGATTCCGGTGGTTACGTCCGCCTTTGGCCTCTGGAGCTTGGCGCTGTGCGATTCCAGCAATGTGAATTTTTACACAAAAACATAAAGCAACACTGAAACGACATACGCAGCTTCGATGCCGATAGAAAAGCATTCGCTGAACATAAAAAGGAGATGGTTGATCTCATCAACTTTGACGCCGCTCAAGTTATCCAAACGCAAGGTGGCCACACCAGAAGACAGTTCTTAAAATCTAGGCACACTGAAACGACATCTGGAAGCCTTAACCTGTCGCCTAGAATCGTTTCGAGACTGTATTTACGTGGCTTTCAAAACAAATAGAGAGGATAACGTCTGAAGATTGCGACGAGGGCTGTGTTAGCGGTGCCCGACGCTATCAGTCGGTGATCGGTGAAAGAAAGGAGGCTGACGGCAGTCCAGGCGATAAGCAAGCAGAAAAAATCCCCGCCGAATATTTCGCAGCGGTTTAATTAGCAACTGTGAGTCTGTACCACGTGTTTCCATACATGACCAGGCACGGTAAATTGGCGCGTCATGTATGAGCACGCTTTCTGCACACAGGAAACACATTCCGGCACATCCCCCCTTTTGCAAAACAACAGTGGTTTTGCGCGTGTAATTTATAACATTCACACATGAACGAAACCCAGAACCCTTAGTTGTAACGAACCACGAACACAAGCTTATTCATCACTACCGTAGCGAACCGGTCGCTTAACCACTCTGCCAGACCTTATCACAGGCACAGAAGCGGAAGGTACTGACGTGGAAATCACAGCCTCAGAATCTGTAGGCACTGAAGCTGACGTTGAGGTGGTGGGTGGGGCCCTTTCCGTCGAAACCAAGTCGGCTGACTCGCTTTCGTGTGGGAACCCGTAGCTGCCTTCACGCTTCCCATGTTGTGGGATGCGGTTCAGCATTCGTCTGTTACGTCACAGCGTAACCTCATCCTCGGTTTGTATTATGTAGGAACGGGGAGTAGCGGCTGTCGCTAGAACAGTTCCTCTGGCTTTCATATCCGTTACCCAAACAAAATCACCTGGTGTTAGTTTATTCAACTTCCTAGCTCGGTGGTGTTTGTTGTGCTTGCAACTTTTTGTTGGCTTTGTCTGGTCGCATGAGTAAGCAGTGGTGGCTGCACTGGATCACGGAGCTGCGTTGCCATTGGAACTATTGTCCGAAGACGTCGGCCCATAGGGATTCCCGCCGGGCTAGAGCCGAGGACGCCTGGAGTTGCCCTGTAGGCAAGCAGAGGCGAATATGGGTCCTTGGATTTAAGTATCAGTCGCTTAATTGGTTTAACCATGCGTTCTACTTCCCCATCAGCCCGAGAGTACCTAGGGCTTGCAATGACGTGATGAAAGCCGTGATCATGAGCAAACTTCTCAAACTCGGTACAAGAAAACTGTGGTCCATAATCTGTCACCATGGTCTCCGGAATGCCATGACGTGCAAAAGTGCTTTTTAGCATTTCTATAACCACACCAGTTTTCGTTGAGGGAGGAAGGGCTACTTCCGGATACCGCGACAGGTATTCGACCACGACAAGGTAGTGAAAGTTGTTGACAAAACACAATTCGACCCCAACTCGTTCCCACGCGAAACTTGGCGTTAAGGTTGAGATCAACGGCTCACAGTTCGGCGTGACGAACCGTGCACAAGCAACACATTCTTTTACTTGCCGTGTGAGTTCTTCGCCCAAGCCTGGCCGCCAGACAAGTTCTTTCGCCAAAGCTCTTGTCTTTGAGATGCCCTAATGCCCATCATGAAGCTTGGTTAGTACATCTTTTCTTAGGCATTGAGGTACTACCAATCTAGTCCCCTTTAGCAACATGCTATTGCATTAGGCAATTACGGCACATTCCTACCAGTACGGAGCTAGGTAGCAAAGAAGTTTCAATTTTTCTGGCCAGCCTTAGCGACAAAACTTCAGCAAGGCTTGACAAACAACGTCCGTCTTTTGAGCATAACATACTCTGCTCACAAATTTGTCGCCCATTTGAAGCCCTTGAACACAAGATTTAACAAATGATGAGACTTCTGAGACGGCCAGTTCACCGGCGAGTTTATCTGCTTTCATCGGAGCTCGTGAAATGGCGTCCGCCGTAATCAAGCATTCGCCGGGAACGTACAAAATTTCAAATTGATACCGCATCAACCGCATTCTGAAGAGCTGCACTCTTGGCGTCAACAAATCAATAGGCATTTTACCAAGCAATGAGACAAGATGTTTGTGGTCTGTTTCGAACGTGACATCGATACCTCGTATATATTCGTCAAATATTTCGGCAGCCCATGTTAATGCTAGTGCCTCCTTTTCAACTTGCGCATAGCGCTGCTCGGTTTTGGTCAATGACCTTGAAGCGAACGCTATCGGGCGGCGCTCACCATTACGTTGTTTTTGGGAAATGACGGCCCCAAGACCAAACGAGGAAGCATCCGCCGAAAGAATTGTGGGAAGTCGTGGATCATACATGGCCATGCCCTTTGCCGAGCAGATAAGAGCTTTTAAGCTATTGAAAGCTGTGTTCCCAGATGGACCCTAAACCCACTCAGTCTCCTTCTGCCAAAGCGCCCATAGTGGGGCATGAGGTTGCGCTAAGTTCGGCAAAAGTGGCCTAGCTGATTGGCCATGCCGAGAACACTGTGCAATTGTGAAATATTTGAAGGCAGATTCAGCGCTTTATTAGCTCCACGTTTAGCCGGATCAGACTGTACGCCTTCTTCACTTAGAAAGTGACCAAAAAAGCTGATGCTTCGTGCTCCAAATACACACTTTGCTTTGTTAAGCGTAACGCTAGACTGGACCAACCTAGCTATGACAATCGAAAGCCTAGAATTATATAGTTATTTGCTGTCCGCCAAATATGAGAATATCGTTCATCAGGTTAACGACATCAGGAAGGCCTGGCAGGATTTCAAACCTTCTCATTTGAAAGTACTCTGGGGCTGAAGTAATACCAAACGGCAACCGAGTGGAACAGTACCGCCCAAACGGCGTAATGAACGTGCTCAGTAGTTTTGAGGCCTTGCTGAGTTGCACCTGGTGAAAGCCGAAATTAGTGTCTAGATTGGAAAACCATTTCGCGCCGGCAAGTGAACCTAGTGCTTGGGCTACAGTAGGCAACGTATACCTTTCTCTTAGGACAAAACTTGTTCAACTGCGAAAGGTCGACACAGATCCTTACGTCTTCAGAGGTCTTTTGTACAGGAACAATGCCGGTACACCATTCGGTGGCCTCTTCGACTGCCCGAATTACGCCCCTTTGTTCAATCTTATCGAGTTCCTGCTTCATAGGTTCCTGAAGCGGTATATGAATCCTGCGTGGCGCACTTACTGCAATTGGAACTGCGTCTGGTTTTAGCCTGATTCTATACTCCCCAGGCATACAGCCTAAGTCTTTAAAAACTTGAGGGCACAAAACCTCGCAGTCAGGCTTTTTCTCAGCGAGAGTGAGCGAACCTATTAACTCCTAGTGCTTCCAGAGCTGGTAACCTTAGCAGTACATGGCGCAAAGAACTGACGACATAACATGTTAAGTGAAAAGTTTGTCCCTTCCAAACTATATTTGCCTGAAACTTTCCCAGAACATTTAGTCGGGCACTGCTAGCGCCTGTCAAGATGTCGTCGGCCTTTTCTAAGCTGGTGGGAAGTCCAAGAAGAAACGATGCTGAAATTGCGGACACGTCTGCCCCCAAGTCAACCTTTGCGAATACAGGCACTGCATTAACCAATATCTGAACGTTACGCGCCTTGGCACCAGTCGCCTCTAATGCGCGTAAAAACATTTCCCCAGTGTCTTTTTGTACGGACGACACTCGTACTTTTCGCTTGTTGCTTTAAGAAGTCCCTTTGAGGCACAACCTTTCCAAAATGTCCCTTACGCCACAGTTAAAGCACTTCTACGCTCTAGCTGAAGTGTCTTTCCTAGGGTGGAAGTGGCCGCCGCAGAAGATGCACTGTCTTTCGTAACGAACTGCTGGCAGCCGGGTGTCCTCACTGTGGTGTGGTTTCGTGCGGTGACCCACTGCGTCGACGTTGACTTCTTCAGAAGGATTGGACTGAGTGCTGTCGCGAACCTTGTTGGATTTGCGAAGCTCTGCTCGTTGCTGTTGAACTTTCTGTTTCAGGTGGGCCTTCACTAGAGCTGTCGTGAGAGATACCTTCGGGTCCATTTGGAGCGACTCGGAAAGTTTTTCGTCCCGCAGGCCAACGATGAACCAGTCTCGGATGAGGCGCTGCTTGAATTCTGATGATTATGTGTGGCGCTTTATGGCGCAAGGGCCAATTGATGGCCAAAGACCGCCATTTCAATGACTAGAGATGTGGACAATGATTTGTTGTGTGGCTATATAGGGGCCTTGAATTTCCTCGCGATAATGCGGCTAAAAACATAAGCATTAAAATATGACAGTGGCTTGATATGCATAGTAAAAGGGTGACAAGGGGTTTGATAATAAAAACATTTGTAAAAATATCTGGCAATAGCACAAGTGCCTCATCAGCGCCCTTGTGTCCAAGGGCCGCGAAGCAAGTGATTTTCAATGCAGCCACGGCAGCAGCAACCTCTCTAGAGAGGTCGCGCTAGGCAATGCCTGGGTATAGGACATGGTAAAAGCGGACATCTCTTTAAAAAGCTAGCACAGATTTATGAGTGAACACTGCTTCCCTACCAACGAACACTGCAGGGTGTTCGTCGGTAGGGAAGCGGGTCGGCGGCTGCATTTCCGACGCAGGCGGAAATGTTGTAGGCCCGTGCGCTCAGATTTGGGTGCACGTTAAAGAACCCCAGGTGGTCGAAATTTCCGGAGCCCTCCACTACGGCGTCTCTCATAATCATATGGCGGTTTCGGGATGTTAAACCCCACATATCAATCAATCAATCAATCAACAATGCAGGGTGTGAAGATATATGTTGTCGGTAGCGTAATGAAAAGTGTTGTTTTCTTAGAGTGTTGCGACCACTCGCAAAGCAACCGGCTGCCGGGCGGCGTTGCTATTGTTGTCCAAAGTGGTATAGCGGTAAGAGAAGTTATAGTTAACAGCTTCATTGAAACGGCCGCAGTCACCATTTTGTCTCACAAAACTATCACTATTTGTTCTATATACATTCCACCTCATACACAGTTTACTATAAAAGATCTAGAACAGATTGCAGAACAGTTATCTAAACTCTTTTTAATGGCAGGAGATTTCAATGCGCACAACATACTATGGGGTTGTGTAAAGACAGACAGTAGGGGGCAAGCAATTGAAGATTTTATTCTTACTAACAATGTGTGTCTTTTCAACACTGGATCACCAACATACTGCTCTCCAGGCACAGGAGCCATAAGTTGCTTGAATTTGGCACTGTCCTCAAGCTCACTGTTTGCTCATTTTACATGGGAAACAGTAAACAACCCTTACGGTAGTGACCATCTACCGTCGATTGTGAAACTAACATCACCATATCCCACCATACACTCTCGACCACAGCGTTGGAAGCTTCACAAAGCTAACTGGCCTTCGTTTACACAGAGAGCTAATGTACAGGGTGAGTTCTCTGAACACCAAAATATAGATGAAATAAATGACAAGGTCACCTATTGCATACTGTCTGCGGCAGAGCAAGCTATTCCCCAGTCTTCAGAACTAGAGGGAACAAAGCTAAAGCCATGGTGGACCAGTGAGTGTGTGAAAGCCAAAAACTACAAAACAGAGCATGGTGCAACTTCCGTAGGCATTCCACTTGTGACAACCTCCTTGCGTCAAACAAGCTAAAGCAAAAGCCTGATATATTTGTAGAAATGCAGAAAAATCGTCCTGGCAGAATTACATATCTACAATCAATAGCCCAACCACATCCAAGAGAATGTGGAACCAGGTTAGAAAATTCAGCGGCGAGTATTCCTCATACGCGATACCCATACTTACAGACCCAGGCACACAGACATCTCTAGAGGAGCAGGCGAACATTTTCGGCGAACACTCTTACACCATATCCAGTTCCGCTAATCACACGCCATCCTTCCTGGCATATAAACAGACAACCGAAAAAACAAAAACTACCAGTAACCGGTGGCCTAGATGAGCCGTACAACGCTCCCTCGACACTCCAAAAGTTAAGCACAGTGCTTTTGGCGGGAAAAAAGACAGCACTCGGTCCAGACAGAATTCTATACGCAATGCTCGCGCACCTGTCTCAAGCTGGCATGCAAACATTATTAAAGCTTTTTAACGTGATTTGGAAAACTGGGAAAATGCCCACAAAATTGAAAATGGAAACCATGGTGCCATTTCTAAAGACTGGAAAACCACCGACTTTACCGGGTAGCTATAGACCCATAGCACTTACAAGCTGTATTGCAAAATCACATGAAAATGTAATAAACAGAAGACTAACATACACCCTTGATGTAGACAACCTACTAGATGATCATAAGTGTGGGTATAAGAAAGGCCATTCAACGATCGATCATCTTGTTCATCTCGAATACACAGTACGTGAGGCCTTCTTGCGTAAGCAACACTGCATAGCAGTGTTTTTTGACCCGGAAAAGGCCTACGACACCACGTGAAGGTACGGTATACTGAGAGGCATGACAAATCTCGGAATACGCGGAAGAATGCTTAATTGCCTCTCTGACTTTCTATCAAACCGAAACTTTCAGGTACGGTTGGGCACCACACTATCGCGAGTTTTTGTCCAAGAAAATGATGTGCCGCAGGGTTGCGTGTTGAGCGCTACACTGTTTGCAGTCAAAATGAATTCAGTTAATAAAGTAATCCAACCCTCCATCATGCACTCATTATATGTTGACGATCTTCAGATAGCATGTAGGGCCTCAAGCGTATTCACATGTGAAAAGTAGCTGCAGCTAACCATCAACAAACTGACCGAATGGGCAGATCAAAATGGCGTTCGCTTTCTACGCAGAGAACCGTTACCCTACTTTTTTCACAAAAGCGTGGCTTGTATCCGGACCCTGTTCTTAAAATCAACAACAGTGTACTGCCACTCAAGTCAGAACACCAGTTCCTAAGCCTAGGCTTTGACAGGAAACTAAATATCATTTCCCACATAAATTACACAAAAAAGAAAGCAAACAAGGGGCTCACTATTCTGAAATACTATAGTGCAAGCACTGGGGTGCCGATCAAGTCTGTCTTTTACGCATATACCACTCGATCGTGCGCAGCATGCTTGACTACGGCAGCGTTATTTACGGTTCCGCCAGAAAATCTTACCTCAAACGTCTTGACCCAATACATCATCATGGATTGCGCTTGGCGACTGGAGCGTATAGAACTTCACCTGTCCAGAACTTATATGCTGAGAGCAACGAGCCGTGCCCACAACAAAGAATAGTGATACTTACTGTATCCTATGTTTTAATAACCAGATCGAAACCAAGCCACATATGTCACACTATTGTCTCTCACATTGGTACCAGAATACAATGCAACAACAGACCGCACACAATAAGACCACTTCTCCTGCGCTTTGAAGAAATATGTCTATACCACAAAGTGCCGAATCAGGCACTAAGTGTTGTCCAAATGCCGGAAAGACTGGCTCCATGGTTCGACTTTTCGCACTACACTGACTTTGCCTTAACTCACTTAAGGAAGAAGGAAACTCCACGGGAACAAATTATCCGGCATTTCTTAGCCGTACAAGGAAAATATAACACGCACTCTGAATACTACATTCATGGATCAAAAAAACAAGAATATACAGGAAGTGCTGTCATATCAAAACACTCAGAAACATATATAAATGTATAAGACAGCCACCATTTGTATTGATCTTCACAGCAAAAGTATATGCTCTTTTGATTACTCTCGAAGCAATTTTATCAAGAAATCACAAAAAAGCTGCCATATACACTGACTCGCTTAGCGCATTAAAAGCCCTACATTTAAGGTCGGAAAACGAACCGTTTCTCGGGGACATTTTACAGAAGCTAGAAAGAGCTGAGAAAAATGGCAAGGCAATCCGGCTTGTATGGGTGCCGAGCCGTGTTGGTATCGCAGGAAACGAAAAGGCAGACGGGGTAGCAACAAGGGCAGGTCATCAAAGCATAGCAGAAATAAGAGCACCATTCAGAGACTGCTTCAACAGTTGTCGGACAGCCTTTAGGGCAAAATGGCAAGAAGAGTGGCAGGCTCAAGTGCATAACAAGCTTCAAATTGTCAAGCCTATTCTGCAAGAATGAAAGTCTTGCAATCACCAAAAGCGCTTCATCGAAGTAACACTATGCCACCTGCGTATAGGTCATACTCACCTCACCCACAACTTTTTACTGCGCGGAGAAGATTAGCCAGAATGCGAACATTGCAAGGAACCTCTGACTATATTATATTTTAATAACATTCCCAGTCTTTGAAAAATGAAAACGTTTATTTCAAACAATTTTAAAGAACACAAACACCTCTACACCCAATGTCAATACTATCAGACAATGCACCCATCCCCATAGAGGATGTTTTTAGGTTTCTAGACGCCACAGGTCTTCTGAGCAAACTGTAAACAGAAATCTGTTTTAACCTCATATTTAACCCTATTATTATAATCACCCAGTGTCTGGCGCATCATAGCCATTGTTGCTTTTACGCCATAAAACCCAACGTAACTAAGTAGCAAGTAAGGGGTACCATAAGTAATTCTACTGATGATGAGTGTTCGAATAAATTTGATGGTGTGTTGTTTCGACCATACTTTTTATTTGATACCCATCGTACCAAGTGTGTAGCTTGCAATGCGGTTGCTTGAAGCTTCAGTGATGAGCCTGCACACGATTCGTTTTGTGGGTGTCATGACCGAGGACTCTGAACGATTCCATTTTCGGGATTTGCACTTCATTCAACCAAAGCTTTGGTTTTGGGATTTTACCTGTTGGCAGCCTTTCCCATGTCTTGACGTTCAACAGAATAAGCTCCGACTTTCCTGGCGCACATGTGAGCCCACAAGCATTTAGGAAATTAAAAGTTTGTGTTTATTCTCATAATTTCATCTAGCGAAAGGAATTTCTGTCACGTGTGTTCACCTTTCAAACCCCACAACGCCTGGCGTATCATATTTGCCACGCAAATTCGTAGCTAGGCCCGCTGCTAAAACCAAAATCTGAAAGCGCGAAATCTGCTTGGTGGCGACAAAAAATTGCTGACGAGTGTCAAAGAATCTCCTTGGTTCAAGTTTTTGCCACCAAAGCGCCACTAGCTTACTATCGAAGATGAGCGCCTCGAGCACCGCACGTGATGGAATTCCAGCTCGTTCGTTACGCACTAAAACATGCATTTATTGCAGATGTTTTCTCAAATCTTTCGTGAATTGGTCAGCCTCAAACATTATCTTATCTCTACGTATACTTTTAAGATGTGCCGTATCTCGGAACTCCACGATAGCGAGGGTCATTTCACCCGAAGCATAGTTTGTACAACGGTTGTTAGTTGAACGTGCACTCCAAGCCAACGAAGCTGCTTCTGCTCAACGAGGTGCTCTCAAAGCGCCTGATGCTGTATGGAAAGACAAAAAATGGACGTCCATTGAGCTTGGCATTACATACTCCCTAAAAAGAGAAAAAATCTAAGGAGAGAGCTCTATATTGGCGTCAGGAAGGATTGTGTTCGGAATTATCCACTCGTGACAAACAAATGGCTGCGCCGCATTTACTGTGCTGCAACTGAGAATAAGCTTGGTTCGATCATTTCTTCCAAATGTGGCATCACACTATGCATCACCAAGAAAATTGTGATTTTGATTATTATAGGTGCAAAAGCATGACACTGTCGTGTCGCTATACATTTTCACGAAATCCCACTTTATCACATGTGATACGAATTGTATTTTCCACATGTAACATCTCTACGAAATGAACTTTTCATATATGTTTTGTTGCGACACAGGAGAAAATAAACGAGCTACTCGATCTTTTAAGACCGTTTTTTCTAGCAAACTTGCGCGTTCCTGTGTCCAAATATGTGGCCACGCCGGTGCATCTGCAATGAGGCCACTTGCCATGGACCCAGATTATCCTGTGCTTGATATAAAATGTCAACCACCTGTGACGCATGTATTTCACATTTTTTTCTGCTGCAGGCCGAACATTTGTTTTTTCTACTTCACAATAAAAATGGGACACATAACCGCACCCGTAATGCACGGGTCCTGTTAACCGCAGTGATTTTACAACTTCGTTCCTCAACAGCGCCTCCACATCGTAGACCTGTAATCAGTTGTGCAAACCTTGGGTAGGAGACCTGTAACCATAAGTGGAAAACTCTGGGTGGGAGGCTTGTAACCAGTCGTGAAAAACCTTGCTGTGCAATAGCAAGTTGTGCAAGCTGCCACATCACCTTTCACGTCAGCTTGCAGGTTTCGAAACCGAGGTGAATAGCAGTACGGGCATCCTGAAGCGTTTTCAGGACGTTAAATGTATGACTTCGTGGTACCACAGGCAGTCACAAAGATGAGTCCGATCATGAGCGTCTTCCACTATATATTGCTACATACCAGTGGCGTGGAGTTGAAAAGGACAAAGATGATAGACTGGTGCGAGCTAATCTGTATGACTTGCGCTGCTCACTTAATTGGCTGTAAATATACCTGTGTCTACTCGTCCGAGTCAGGCTCCTTCTAGTAACCTATTTGGTGCAGGTGTGGGGTAGTCTCACAAGCACGCGTCACACGCATTTGTCTGAACACACAGCGCTAGCGGTCGTTGTTAAACTTGCTTGTATAACTCCTCACATCATTCCATCAATTATTCCGTCATCGGTTCATCCTGAGGTGGGTCCCTGAAGAAAGGTACAATCTGCCAGCAGAAGACTGGTCCGGTCGTGCCCTTCGCCTTCGACACTTAACAGTTTTGGTGCTTTCTATCCGGGCTCACTGTTCTCACTCTCTTAATTGATTTTGATCGTCTGCTCTCTAGTGCGGCGCCTAGGTGAGGGTAGATACAGCTGGTGTCGTTGATCCGAACATTCTGCATCTTGGTCAACGACCACCATTGCAGTTGATCTTATGCTAAGGTGCCGTTTTCCTGCTCCTTAGGGCCAGTGACACCAGCGTCGATGCGCGGGCACGTGGTCGCAACGCTGTGTTCGGGATGGCAGCGGCCCCACATAAGTAGGCGGTCTTAGTTTCTTGCACCTCAAAAGCTAGCGTACCACCCATAGCATTCGTAGTTGAAGGGCGCTCAGAATGCGAAACTAGGCAGTTGTCGCTTATTTTGGGCACTATGTTGTGTCGCTCTTTATTTGTGTTCAATTGGTTGACAAAGCTTTCCTCTTCAGTATACCGCCCCTCCACATAGTCAAAGTCAAGCTGGTTGTCAAGCGGAAAATTAGTTTCTGCTATGGAGGCATTCGTCTGGTGTTTTTTGTTCCTCTGAGATACAAAAACTTTGTGCGCCAGTGCTCGTAGCGTTGTCGTAAGTGAGTGCTTCTTTATGACGCTTTGGTGTCCGTCGGTGGCGCACTCTTTTATGGCAACCGTTTTCAGCAGTATTTTTTAGTCAACTTTGTCCGCGGTTGTTGAATGAGTAGTTTACACGTTGCGGCCTCATCCTGTTTGCTGTGTTCCCCGAGTTGATGTTGCATGTGTGTTGGTCTCTGATTGCGACTGCAGTTTCCGGTCAACATGGTTCTGGTTCGTCAGTGTTATGGTTGCGTTTACCAGAGCCAGGTGTTTGCGTTGAGCGTATGTTGCTTTACGCCGTCAATGATCCGTACGGTGTCGTTGCATGATATGCTCCTTGTCATGAAGGTCTTGCCACTCGCCAAAATCATATGTGCCCCCACTCACAGCCCAGATAAAGCTCGGCTGCATTAAAGCGTTGAAGTCCGCAAATCGTAAACGCAACCCGTCATGTGGCCCTGCGCTGTCAGGAAGCCACGAAATACGCCGCCTCACCGAGTCGACGTTGAATCCTATTCCGAGATTGATGCCGTTGAGGCAATCGGTGGAGCGTTTCTGGTAGTCCACTAACTTGGCCTCTTCTTGAACAGGGGCAGCTTATGTTTCGAGCTGCCCGCTCCTAGGATGACTCTAAGCCGGTGGTGAAATAGACGTCAGTTATTGACTCAAGCTCACGAACACTGTTGAGTAAAGCTTCTCAGTTTTCCACAGCGCATATTGACACAGGATAGGGAGACAAAGTCTCGGTGTGACTTCGATGTACTGCTGTGAATTCGTACTCATCTAAATTCAGCAACCGCCGCGGCAATCATTTTGATATCTTTAATGAAACTAGTACACTTTTATTGCCGACTACAGCGTAGTGACGACTATAGGGGTAGGGGCGAAGTTCGTCCTATATCCAAAATGATGGCTATATACATGAATTATATATATTACAATGTACAAAGAGATGTACTTTTGTAAAGTACAAGAAGGGACTGCTTTTCCTTTAGGGACAATTGCTTCCTAATGCATAAACTGTACACATAATACTAAAGAGATGCTAGTGCACTCAACGTCTTTGGTGCAGATGAGCGTAACGAATCCCTTAATGTGCATGTTTCCAGCGGTCCACGTCCCTGTGAAGTATAGGACGTCTTCTGCGGTGGAAACGGGCGATCATGATCGATGGCATTAACGTGTGCGTTTAGGGAGGGCATATTGAGAAGAGCAGAGGTTAACTCGGTCGAGTGGTCTACGTCTTGTCGCGGGGCATGAAGATGCCGTTGCGTTAGCATTGGCAACCTGTGCTCCTCAAGACGCAGAAACTGTCCGAACATGACCTTGGGTTCATTGCAGGTCTTGTGGCAGAAGTGGCGGTCAATTTTACCGTTGGTCGAAAGAGCTTGTCGACGTTGGCACAGCGACTATGTGCCGCGTATTCAAGTGTCTACTGGCGCTTCTTGCTTCATCGAATACTACCAAAGAATATGTTCCCCCTTGAAGCTTGTATACATCCATGGCACTGGCTTGCATCGAGGGGAGTTGACAGTGTGTGCAGCAAACGTCCCCAAAAACAAGAAAGTCCTATGATTGTGCCAAACAAATACTTAATTTCTACATCCAATAAGAGGAATCATATTAGTGTTCCATAGACTTCAGCGAGCGTATCACCAATTGGCATCCCAGAAATTATGAATAGGTGAATGCGGGCATGTGATCGACAGAGTATCCGGTAGTGGAGAGCCAGCGCACAAAATTCGCCCCCCTCCACCACACTGTACAACGCTCTCAAGACTGCTCTGCTGGAGCGAACAACGGCATCAAAGCGTTCCCGCATACAGCAGTTGCTCTCTGCGGAGGAATTAGGCGACCGCTGGCCAAGCCAGCTTCTTCGTCATACGCGTCAACTCATGAGCGGCTACACCACCACTACTATCAACAACTTGTTGCGAGAACTGTTGCTGTAGCACCTTCCTGGCAATGTGCAAGTGGTACTAGTCACTGCGTCCGCGTGTACCTCAACGGTTTTGCCAGCCTGGCGTACAAGGTCTTGGAGGTGGCTACACCGTCTGTGTGCAACGTAACGCCGTCATTCAACAACGTCAGTGCCGCTCCACAAACACCATCTGACCCTGCTTCGCCCATCGACGCGCTTTCCGATCGCCTAGAACCACTGGTTTGTGCCGCGGAGCGTCATTACACCACTCCACGTCACTGATAGCGCAGCCGAAGCTCCCCGCGTTATTGACGCGCACAATGCTCTCGGTCCCCCACACCACCTGGATAAGCTATTACCATGACTGTTTTGAACAGGACGCACGCCACTGCCTCCAACCTTGCTCGTGGCAGGGAAAAAGTCAGGCCGATCATTGACGGCGATGACTGGTCAAGGCCAACCCAAAAGTCACCTGGTTCGCGTCATGGACACAAAAAAAGTTCGAAACCAGCAGCACCTGGTGGACACTGGTGCAGAGGTCAGCATTATTCTGGCTCAAAAATCCGGCAGAACATTACCACCGATCCCCTACCTGCAAGCTGTCAGTGCTAGCAATATCTGCGTATGCAAATCGTGGTCACTCACTTTGAACCTAGGATTGCGACACGTGTGTAGTTGGGTTTTTCTTCGTTGCTGACGTACGCTGTGAACTCACTGGTGCCGACTTCTCAAACCACCATGAACTGCTGGTCGACGTAAAATGTCAATGTCTGCAAGACACTACTAGGCTGCTCTGTGTTTATAGTGTTGTTTCTTATGACTCGAACATAATCGCCCAAACTACAACAGTGGCCGATGACCGTTTCGCAGGACTTCGAGAATTCCCAAACATGCAACCGCCTGACTGGACAGAATCCGTGCGACATGAAGTCCGCCACCATATCATCACCACTGGTATACCTGTTTTTACTCGCCCACGGCATCTTGCTCCAAATAAGGTCGAAGCAGTCAGGGCTGAGTTTGAGCACATGTTCGAACTCGGAATAATATGATCATCATCAAGCCGCTGGGCGCCTCCTCTTCATCTCGTTTCCAAAAAGTCAGGAGACATAAGACCCGGCGGGACTTCCGTTCCCTGAACGCAAAAACTATTCCCGACCGGTATCCCCTACTTAAAATGCAGGATTTCACATCAGCTCTACATGGCAACAAAGTGTTCTCTAAAATCGACTCCGCCGCAGTGGCGCCAGTGAAAGCAGGCGTTTGGTGTGTAGCGACACCACGGACCCGAGTTAACGGGGGGGGGGGGGGTTCAGCTCTCTCTCACGCCTAGCCGTGCGTGGCTTTGCCGTGTCCGGGGAAAAGAGATTCCGGGGGTTGAGCGGATGCTGGGCGATTGGATTTTTAAGCCCCCCCCCTCCCTGCAGAGGCAACTCACCCCTTTGGACCCGGCTTCACGTAGGCGGCACCCCTGGGCCAACCCACCCAGGAGAAATTGGCAGTCGCCTTTTCCTATCTGTCTCCCTCTCCCACATCTTCGTCTTTTCTCCTCTTTACTTCTATCCTGTCTTCTAATTTCTTCTGTTACTTCCCCAATTTCATGGGTGGCTTGGGTTAACCTTGTGCAACTAGCCAACCTTGGCCAACGCGCAATAGGTTATTGTAGCGGTTAACAGCTGGCGTCTGCATGTTTCGCGTTTCATGAACCTTGAGCGTCCCCTCGTTGGGCTCCGTAGTGGGTGGCTGCTATTGTTACTGAATACATTCCTCTATCATGTATAGAACGTTTCCACTCCTCAATGATCGTGCCGCTTCAAAGCGCGTACACACCAAAGAATTTTCCTTTTTCAGACGACCCAAAGAAGTATTCCCTCACTATCTATTGTACACAGTGAGAAGCCCAACAAAATAGCCTGAACAGTGTCCCCGTTCATAGTATCGCGGTCCCTGACAGCCACATTAGGCGATGGCTATAAAGTTACAAAAATGGCTAGTGGCGACCTTCTTTCAGAACTCTGTGACAAAACACAATTTGACAACTAAAGAACCTTGCAACATTCGGCGAACTTCCCATCAGCGTAACACCTCATCGATCCATAAACTCTGCACGTGGAGTTGTTTCCGACACAAACCTTCTTGACCTGAAGGAGGCTCAACTCCTCAAGGGCTGGAAAGAACAGAATGCGACCAATGTGAAGCGAATCGTCATCCGAAGGAACAATCACGAAACCCCCACTAAACACTTGGTACTGACCTTTGCCACTCCCCGCAGGGGTGTCTGCACAAGCAGGCGTTTGGTCTGTAGCGACACCACAGACCCGAGTTAACGGGGGGGGGGGTTTCCACCCCCTCCCACGCCTAGCCGTGCGTGGCTTCGCCGTGTCTGGGAAAAGGGGATCCTCGGGGTCGAGCCAATCCTGGGTGATTGGACCTTCAAGGCCCCCCAGTGACGCAACACACCCCTTTGGCCACGGCTTCACGTAGACGGCACCCCTGGATTGACCCGCCTGGGGGGAGTCGGCAGTCGCCTTTTCCTGTCTCCACCTCACATCTTCGTCTTTTCTCTTACTTTAAATCTTTCCGGTCCTCTACTCACCTTTTTTTTACTTCCGCCTTTCCTGGCGGCAAGGTTTGACCATGTGTGGCTATCCTACCTTGGATACACCATATTTGGTTATAGTGGTGGCGTACAGCTGGCGTCTACAGGGCCTGTACTTACAGAGCCTGCAGCGTCCCCTTGTAGGACTTCATTCCGGGTGGCTGGCGTCACTGCCGGAAGTAAATATTTACATATGGCTAGTTTCTTCCCCCCACTCCCTGATCGCTTTCAGAGAAGAGGGCGCACCGATGAAATCTCCCAGTTTTTTGGTCACCAGAAAGTATTTTTTCCCCAATTTCACGCTATCCACGCTGACACACCGGGCAAATCAGTGCGAAGACTTTCACCTTTTCTAGTTTAAAAGGCTTTGACGGAAATCTTCGGCCCAGGATATAAAGCATCGAGATTGGCAAGTGGTGACCTCCTGTTGGAGCTCCGCGACCAGAAACAACATGAGAGACTGCCTAATCTAATGAAATTCGGAGACACCAAATTAATAGTAACTCCGCACCGAACCATGAACCCGTGCCGTTGTTTCAGATAAAGACTTGTTAGGGCAGACGGAGGCTGAACTCCTGGAGGGTTTTAGCGAACAGATTGTCATCAACGTGAAACGAATTAGGATGAGGCGTGATGGCAAAGAAGTTCAGACTAAGCACCTGATACTTACTTTCAATTCAAGTGTACTGCCCGACTCCATTCAGGCTGGGTACATCAAGCTTCGAGTGAGGCCATATGTAGCAAATCCTTTCCGATGTTTTAAATGTCAGTGGTCCAGCCACAGTTCACTGAACTGCCGAGGCTGCCTAACTTGCGCGACATGCAGTGTTGAAGAACACATATATGATGCCTTTGAAAACTCTCTTCACCGTGCGAATTGTAATGGGGAGCATGCCGCATACTCACGGTCACGCCTATGGTGGAAAAAAAGGAAATTGTGAAAATTAAAGTAAAACAAGACATTTCCTTTAAGGAAGCACGAAAGCAGGTGTCCTACCTGCCAGAAACGAGCGTGGCCGAAGTGGCACGTCAGAGGGCAGCGCCACGACGGCCTCGGTGGTTTTCTGGCACAGGCATAGTGAGCCAGTGGTGACGCCATCCGCCCCCTCGGCGGTTGCAGCCAGTGCTGCTCCGCCATTCAAGAAAGACCCACCAACCTCCGGGCTGGGGGCCGTGAAGGTCTCGTCTTTTAAGGCGAGGCCCTCAAAACAAACGCAGCGCTCACAATAGCGCGTGTCCACCGCCTCGCAAGAGGCGATGGACACAACACCGAGCGTGAGGGCGCAGACACCGCCTAAGAATCAGTGCGACTTCGTCAACCGATCCAAAAAAGAAAAATCTCGTGTCACAGCCCCTGGAAAGGGTCCGTGAGCTAACTTTCCATCCTTGAGCACACAGCACAAAACACATCTAAAATGGACACACAGATATTACAGTGGAATGTGAGAGGACTTCTATATAGCCTCGATGATATTAGAGATCTTCTTAATAAACATACTCCAAAGGTGTTGTGTGTTCAGGAAAAACATCTTAAGTCCACACAAACAAACTTTCTGAAGCAATATGCCATCTTTCGCAAAACCGTGACGAGGCTGCCGCTTCGTCGGGCGGTGTCGCTATAATAGTTGATAAAGGTGTTGCTTGTAAGCAATTAAACGTCCGAACTTCTTTTGAGGCAGAGCCTGTCCGAGCAGTGCTGTTCGGGAAGCTACTAACAATTACCTCTATTTACATTCCTCCTTGCTGTCAACTTTCGAAGACACAATTTCAAAGCTTCATTGATGAACTTCCTCCGCCATATATAGTCGTTGGTGATCTAAATTACACTAAATTCACTGAAATTACACTAAATTCACTGATCTAAATTACACTGAAGATTCGCGAAAATATCTGCTTCAAGTAAACAGGCCGGAGGTGTTCGCCTTTCCGTGGCACAACTTACGCTGATGCGGCGCGTCAGGGGGCAGCGTCGCGTCACCCTCCGCCACTACCTAGGCCCACGCAAAGTAAGCCATCGGGTGTGGTGGCCGCCCCCATGGTGGAAGCAGCCAAGCCAGCTCCACCTACCAAGCCCGAGACTCGGGTGGCTCCAGGGTCGTCGCTTTGATCGACCGACCACGTCTCACCAGGCGAGGTTGCAAATACGCAAGAGCAGCTCGCGTACGCGGGCGTCCAGTGCTTCACGTGAGGCAATGGACACAAACACGGTACCTCAGGTGCCGGAAATGCGGTGTGGCTCCCTAGAGCGCGCTAAAAAAACTAGACACCAATAACAAGGCCCGACGACGGCCCTGCTACTTAAGTTACAACTTCCCACTTGAACGGCCACTTCATTTCTGTACACACAGCACCACTTTGCATCAAATATGGAAACATAGATTGTACAATGGAATGTTAGAGGCTTTCTCACAAACATCGACGATGTCCAAGAACTTCCACACATTTACTCACCAAAAGTGCTGTGTGTCAGGAAACACACTTAAAATCTAAACACACCAACTTTCTACGCAGTTACATTACTTTTCGAAAGGAGCGCGATGATGCCGTGGCATCATCTGAAGGTGTAGCTGTTATAGTTAAGCAAGGTTTAGCATGTAAACACTTAAAAGTCCAAACGTCCCTTGAGGCAGTGGCTGCTCGAGTGAGGCTTCTCGGCAGACTCGTCACCATTTGCTCTATATACATACCTCCACATTTTCAACTACACAAACATGAATTCCAGTCCCTGATAGATGAACTTCGCGAACCCTATGTTGTTCTAGGGGAATTTAATGTACATAACATGCTAGTGAACGACTCTCGTTGTGACACCCGAAGTCGACTGATTGAACAGTTGCTTCTCTCTTCCAGTTTGTGTCTCCTGAATCGAAAAAAACCAACCTACTATAACCTCGCTAACAATACCTATTCCTCAATAGACCTAAGCATGGTATCTCCATCGCTTGTGCCTCTACTTCACTGGAAAGTCATCACTAATCCCTACGGAAGTGACCATTTTGCCGTAGTTTTGACAACACCTACATCAACTGAATGCCCGCCCCAGATTCCGAAATGGCTATTAAGCAAAGCCAACTGGGAACAGTTTTATACCATCACTGACTTAAGTTGGCGCGACATATGCAATTTAAGCATTGATGCGGCTGTCGACTACTTTACAGCGTCTCTGATTGATGCAGGCCCCGCCGTGGTGGTCTAGTGGCTAAGATACTCGACTGCTGACCCGCAGGTCGCCGGTTCGATTCCCGGCTGCGGCGGCTGCATTTCCGATGAAGGGGGAAGTGTTGTAGACCCGTGTGCTCAGATGTGGGTGCACGTTAAAGAACCCCAGGTGGTCAAAATTTGCGGAGCCCTCCACTACGGCGTCTCTCATAATCATATGTGGTTTCGGGACGTTAAACCCCACATATCAATCAATCAATCTGATTGATGCAGCAACAAAAAGCGTACCACAAACGAACAGACACCCTGGAAAACGACGTGTGCCATGGTGAAACTCAGAGTGCCGAAATGCGCGCAAGCAGCAAAACAAAGCATGGAGGTTGCTTCGGAACTCATCGACAGCCAAAATCTTGACACTTTTCAGAAAATGAAGTCTCAGGCCAGGAGAACGCGTCGGCAGGCCAGAAGAGAAAGCTGGCACAAGTTTTTAATGGGGAATATTTCATATGCCAAGGAGGCTAAAGTCTGAAACATGGTTCGTAGAGTAGCAGGAAGACAAGTGCATTCACTCCCACTCGTAAACACACAGGCGACAGCCTGGAAGATCGGGCGAACTTCCTCGGTGCGCACTTCGAGCAGGTGTCCAGCTCGTCACACTATACTGAAGCTTTTCAAAGATGTAAGGCAAAAATAGAAAAGCAGAAACTGTAATACAAGTGTACAAAATGCGAGCCACACAACCAACCTTTCAACTTAGCTGAGCTACAAACATCACTAAACTCCGGCAGTAATTCTGCCCTAGGCCACGACTGTGTCACGTATGAAATGTTGAGAAACCTGCCGCTCGAAACGCGAAAAACTTTACTCTCCCTATGCAATGCTATCTTGCTTTCTGGCACCATCCCTGCTTTCTGGAAAGAGGCCATTGTTATCCATATTTCTAAACAGGGCAAGAAACCTCCCTCAGTTTCAAGTTATAGGCTGATTGCACTAACCAGCTGCCTCTGTAAACTTTTTGAACAATTGATACACCGCCGACGTTTATACTTCCTGGAAACACACAATCTGCTTGAGAAATTCCAGTATGGGTTTCGAGAAGGTAGATCCGCCACCGACTATCTGGTGCGTATTGAGGCACAGATCCAAGACGCTTTCGTCCACAAACAATACTTCCTCTCTCTGTGTTTCTCGATATCGAAAAGGCTTACGACACAACATGGCGTTTTGGCATATTAAGAGACTTGTCTCACCTGGGTGTGCGCGGTAGAATGCTTTCCATAGTTGAGAGTTACTTGTCCAATCGGACATTCCGTGTCCGTGTGGGCATTATTCTCTCCCAAACATTTGATCAAGAAACGGAAGTACCGCAAGGCGGTGTACTTAGTTGTAGACTTTTATTATCAAAATGAATTCCTTGCACCTGTCCATACCCAGCAAAATGTTCTATTGTACATATGTCGATGACGTCCAGCTTGGCTTAAAGTCATGCAACCTAGCAGTGTGTGAGCGGCAGGTTGACTTAGGTTTGAACAAGGTCTCCAAATGGGCAGAAGAAAATGGATACCGACTGAACCCACAACAAAAGCACATGTTTCTGTTCTCCCGAAAGAGAGAGGTATGCACTCAGAACCTGACATTCACTTGAATGGTCAACATCTGTCTGTTAATGTCGAGCATAAATTCTTAGGCCTAATTTTGGACCACAAGGTAATCTTCATACCGCAAATCAAGTATCTAAAAACAAAATGTATAAAATCCACGAGTCTTCTGAAAGTGTTGTCACGTACTACGTGGGGTAGCGACAGGCAATGTCTCATAAATTTGTACAGGTGTCTCATTCGCAGACGCTTAGATTATGGGGCCGTTGTTTATCAGTCTGCGACTCAAAGTGCTTTGAAGATGCTGGATCCCGTGCACCATTCGGGCATCCGCCTTTCTACGGGTGCTTTTCGCACCAGCCCTGTAGAAAGTCTTTGCGTTGAGTCAAATGAGTGGTCGCTTCATCTGCAAATGACTTACATGTCCTTTGCATATTTACTTAAGGTGAAAGCAGACAAGAAGCACCCTTCATACTCTACTAATAATGATTTGTCGAGCTCCGTTCTGTTTCAGAACGAGCCTTTGATGAGGTGGCCCTTCTCAGTTCGCCTGAAGGGTCTAGCTGAGGAAACT
The DNA here is from genome assembly GCA_013436015.1 of Rhipicephalus annulatus. Taxonomy (NCBI): domain Eukaryota; kingdom Metazoa; phylum Arthropoda; class Arachnida; order Ixodida; family Ixodidae; genus Rhipicephalus; species Rhipicephalus annulatus. The sequence continues at coordinate 39,074 of WOVY01015739.1, forward strand.
GGAGAGTCACTTGAACACAGTTTAATGAATCCTGTAGCATACCCGCCACCATGCCAGTGGCAGACCATAGACTGCGATGTGTCTTTCCTAGAAGTTACAAAACATGCGCCTATTGCCCATATCCGAACATACTTCCTGGAACTTCAATCCAAATACATACGTCCTGAGTTTTTTACAGATGCCTCTAAGTCTAACTCTGCTGTGTCCTACGCTGCAGTTGGCCCTTCCTTTTCGTATGCTGGCCCTCTACATCCAGGCACAAGTACCTTCACAGCGAAAGCTTACGCGGTGCTTGTGCAGCTAAACACATCAAAACAAATACAAATACAAAAAGCAGTAATTTATACAGTCTCCCTCAGTGTGCTAACGGCTCTGTACAATCTTAAAAAACAAAAAAACCCTGTCCTCGTCTCACTTTACTCCATTTTATTCACACTCTACACACCCAACCAACATGTTGTAGTGTGCTGGGTGCCAGGGCACCGTGAGATTCAAGGCAACGTGATGGCGGATCAGCTTGCTGCATCCACCCACGAAAGCGCAGCCACTACACCCATATCAATCTCGGTGCTTGATATTAAGCCGTCTCTCAAACGAAAGCTCAGGGAATACTGGCAGAGCAAGTGGCATAGACACATACAAAACAAACTACACGTTATCAAGCCACACCTTGGCCATTGGCTACCAGTATTAAAATCACGTCATACAGAGGTATCAATAATGAGGCTTAGGAGAGGACACACCCCCCGCAGGGGCGTCTGCGCAAGCAGGCGTTCGGTGTGTAGTGACACCACGGACCCGAGCTAATGAGGAATTTTGACCCCCTCCCACGCCTAGCCGTGCGTGACTTTGCCGAGTGCAGGGTAAAGGGGATCCTAAGGGTTGAGCCAATGATGGGTGATTGGACCTTTAAGCACCCCCAAGCGGCAGCAACACACCCCTCTGGCCCCGGCTTCACGTAGACGGCACCCCTGGGCGGAACCACCCAGGGAAATCAGCAGTCGCCTTTTTCTATCTCTCTCTCTACATCTTCGTCTTTATCTCCCACTTTTTATTTGTCTTGTCATCTTCTCTTTTCCATCTACTTCCAAATTTCTGGCGGCAAGGGTTAACCATTTGTGCTTATCCAACCTAGGAAAAACCATATTAGGTTATAGTGATGGCCTGCTGCTGGCGTTGTGCAGACGTGTTGACATGCTCTGCCACGTCCCCTAGTTGGGCTCCGTGGTGGGTGGGAGGCACCGTTGCCGAGCAAACGCTTTCTTTCATGGCATCACCAAACCCCTGCCTAAGTGATCGCCTCCAGAAAAGGGGGTGCACCGAAGCAGCCTCACAGTTTTCATTTGGTACTTGTGCTACAAGACACCGCTCACCATCATCATCTTCACGCCGTGTAATGAAGAATCAAGACCTGTTCTCCAAATATCATGTCATACATTGTGAAACCACAGGAAAGAAAGCAACAAGCATAATACCATTTCTAGTTTCCAGATGCCTCACTGATACCATCGGCACTGGCTACAAGGCCTCCAGCCTCGCCGTGGTGGTCTAGTGGCTAAGGTACTCGGCTGCTGACCCGCAGGTCGCGGGTTCAAATCCCGGCTGCGGTGGCTGCATTTCCGATGGAGGCGGAAATGTCGAGGCCCGTGTGCTCAGATTTGGGTGCACGTTAAAGAACCCCAGGTGGTCAAAATTTTCGAAGCCCTCCACTACGGCGTCTCTCATAATCATATGGTGGTTTTGGGACGTTAAACCCCACAAATCAATTACAAAGCCACCAAGATGGCCAGTTGGCACCCGCTAATAGAAGTCAAAGACAAAATCCAGTACTAAGCAACCTTGTTGCATTTGGGCACAAAGCTCTCATTGTTACCGCTCACCGGGCATTGAACACAATGAAAGGTGTCGTATTAGATGAAGCTCTTGTAGACCTTACCGACGAAGAACGTTTGGACGGCTGGGAAAACGAGATTGTCATACACGTGCAGCGCAATAAAATCAGGCGAAATAACGCAAAACTTCCCACAAAACACATTGTACTGACGTTTGGAACAAACACACTTCCAGAAACAGTCACTACAGGCTATCTCATGCTCCGTGTTCGATTACATATACCAAACCCGAGACGTTGTTTCAAGTGCCAACGATTTGGCCATGCTTTCCAAAGCTGTCGAGGGCAGCTCATGTGCACAAGGTGCGCCATCACAGGGCACTCTGCTGATGACTGTAAGTCTGAGGCTGAGGCCCATTGCGCGAACTGTGATGGTGACCATCCCGCTTATTCTCGCTCATGCCCAGCCTGGAAAAGAGAAAAAAGAAATTCTCACAATTAAATTTCAAGAAAATGCCAGTTTCAGGGAAGCCAGACAGTGCGCATCGCACACTTTTCTAGAGAATGTCACTCGCCGAAGTTGTGCAAGGGGGGTCAAAACCAGTACGGTTTTCGGCGAGGCTCCGGACGATGCCTGGCGTGCCGAGGCAACCGCCAGCAGACCCCACTGGAGAAGTAGCCCTGGCTGCTCCACGCTCTTTGAATACGGCCTTACCAAAGGCCTCCGTGAACCCTGGCAGCAGCCAAGGCAACACACGAACTAAAGAGGTCCCCTTGATCTCTGGCCCGGTGGAGGCGAAGGCTTTGTCTGCCAAGACAAAGCCTACCCCACGCACACGACTGTCTGGCGACTCTCCCAAGGCGATGGACAACACTGACCCACTGGCGCCGACTGCGCCGACGGAGCGGCGAGAGCCCCTTGACCACTCCAAGAAAGAAAAAAACACCAATTACATGGCCCCCTAAAGGCTCTGTAAAGTAAGTCTCCCCCAATCTGTACACACAGAACTACTTTACACCCAATATGAAAACACAAAATATACAATGGAACGTCAGACTGCTTAAAAACCTCGACGATGTCCAAGAACTTTTACACAAACACTCGCTAAAAGTGCTGTCTGTACAAGAAACACACTGGAAACCACAACATACGAATTTCTTTAGAGACCACATCATCTTCCGCAAAGATCGAGATGATGCAATCGTATCATCAGGTGGCATTGCTATTAGATTAGACAAATGCATAGCGTGTCAAGATTTGTAGATACAAACGGCCATCAAAGCAGTGGACATTCGTGCTGTTGTCTTAGGGAAATGTGTTACCATTTGCTCATTGTACATTTCTCCTAATTATCAGCTGCAGAAACAAGAATTTAGTCTGTTATGGATCAACTACCTGAGCCATATATCGTGCTTGGTGATTTTAATGACCACAGCCCTTTATGGGGTGACTCGAGGAGTGATGTGCGTGACCACGTGATTTATAACTTTATTCTTTCCACAGATGCATGCACTTTAAATAAGAAAGAACCAACATTTTTTAGCCTGGCCAACAAAACGTATTCGTGCGTTGATCTTAGCATTGTTTCTCTTACATTTTTACCTGATTTTAATTGGGATGTTATTAAATACCCCTATGAGAGTGATCACTTTCCCATATTACTGAAGGCGCCAATATAAAATGAATTTCTACCTCAGGCTCCAACTTGGAAGGTAGACAGAGCAGATTGGGAGAAGTACCAGTCTTGGTACTATATCGTGGGCCGAGATTTCCTCTCTAGGAATCGACTCTGCCACTATGTATTTCACTGCTTTTCTTATTGACGCTGCTTCATAATGTATCCCTAGACAAGTTGTGGCCCGCAGACGTCGTGTCCCGCGGTGGAACGATGACTGCAGGAATGCTCGCAAAAAGCAGAATAAAGCGTGGTGTCTATAGCGTGACTGCCCAACTGCAGAGAATCTGATCAATTTCAAACAAGTAAAGTCTCATGGGCGAAGGGCGCGCCGACAGGCTAGGAGAGAAAGCTGGCAGAAGTTTTCGTGAGGCAATAATTCCTATACTGATCAAGTTAAGGTCTGGAGCAGAGTGAATAGGATAAGAGGCCGACAGACACACTCACTCCATTTGGTAGACACAGAGGGTAACAGCTTTGAGGATCAAGAAGACTCCCTGGGAGCATACTTTGAACACGTTCCCAGCTCATCGCATTATTCTGATACGTTCAAACGATACAGAGAGAGTAGAAAGGCAAAAACTTGAACGTAAATGTGGAAACATTTTGCCATACAACAAACCTTTGTGCTTGGCTGAGTTGCAGGCACCGCTAAACTGCTACAACAAATCAGCCCAGGCTCTGACCATGTCTTATATTAGATGCCTAAACACTTACTTCAAGAAACACATAAAACTCTCCTCTGTCTGTATAACTCCATATGGGCTTCTGCTGAGATTCCCTCTGCGTGTAAAGAGGCTATAGTAATACCTATTTTTAAACAGGGCAAAGATTTATCTTTTGTATCGAGTTACAGGTCTATTGCTCTGACCAGCTGCCTCTGCAGTTTATTCGAAAAGATGATAAACTGCCGTTTAATATATTTTTTGGAATCAAACTCCTCGACCAATATCAGTGCGGCTTCCGAGAGGGTCGGTCCACAACAGACCATCTCATCCGCATAGAGGCGCAAATACGCGAAGCTTTCATTCATAAGCAGTTTTTCCTATCTCTCTTCCTTGAAATGGACAAGGCATACGATATGACGTGGCGATATGACCACAGCCAGGAGAACAGCCACGTGACATCGCCAACTACCTGACAGGAACTCAGTGTACACCACGAAGTCCTTCTCGATCGCCATCGCCCAGCCGCCGCATGTCACCGCACTACCGGCAGTACTCTGGCCCAACGCGGGGCCGGTCTCCTAGCCCGTATCCGGGAAACTAAGGGCAGCAACCGATGGAGGTGCGGTTGCTGTGCGACGAACTACCGAAGATCCTCCGACGACGCCGACGCAGCAACGGAGCTTTCCGAACACAACGCCAATTAGGCAAAGCCCTGACGGTGAAACCTCACTTACCGAAGGTGACCTGACGACGCAACATGGAAGCGGCGGTACAAGCAGACGCAGCCGTAAACCGACATCATGCCCTAACTGTAATGCGACACGGCGAAACTAGCGACCTCGACGTTCTTATCGACGGCCACAGTGTGACCGCTCTCGCAGATACTAGAGCGGACTACTCCGTCATCAGTGGGTCGTTCACCGAGAAGTTAAAGAAAGTTAGGACAGCTGAGAAAGCCCTGAAATCTGCACAGCCGGAGGTCATCTCGTAACGCGTGCAAAAACCTGCACAGCGAGTGTCGCTATTAACGGCCGTATTTATCCTACAGACTTCGTAGTACTACAGCGCTGCTCGAGAGACGTCATCCTTGACATGGACTTCTTATGCCTCCATGGTGCTGTCAACAACCTAGAAACAAAGCCGATAACGTTATCCCCAGAAGAAGCACTACCACCGCACACGCCGTCAGGAAACCATGCCTTGAATGTGCTGGAAGAACAAGTCACCATTCCGCCTTCCTCAAGCATCATTATTTCAGTCAACGCTCCTAAATCACCTGATTTGGAAGGCGTCGTTGAAGGGAGTCAGCAACTTTTGGTCACCCGAAATATTTGCGTCGCAAGAAGAATGGCAGAGCTGCGGGGAGGCAAAGCAAATGTTATGCTCACGAATTTCAGCAATGAGTACAAACATGTGAACAAAGGAACAGCGGTCGCATACATCGAAGAAATTGTCGAAGCTACCAGTGCTTTCGCCCTCGTTTTATTCTGCGGAACCTGCTCAGAAGAACAGAGCCCCTCCCATAGCTTTCGATGTCAATCCCAGACTTCTGAACCATAGACAAGAACAGCTCAAGGCCCTGCTCCTGCATAAGAAGATTGCTTTTCGTCATCATCAAAAGTTCGGCAGACCCCAATCACGAAACATCGCATCATAACCGAAGAAAATGCCAGACCACTCCGTCAGAGTCCGTACAGGCTTTCGACGCGAGAACGTGAGGCCATGAAGAGACAAGTTGATGAAGTGCTGCGGGATGACATTATCCAGCCGTCCAAAAGTTCATGGGCATCCCCCGTGGTGTTAATGAAAAAAAAGGTTGGGAGCCTACGTTTCTGCGTCGATTATCGCCGCCTGAACAAAATCACAAGAAAGGACGTGTATCCTCTCCCACAATAGACGACGCACTTGATCGGCTTATTATCGCCAAGTACTTTTTGTCAATGAACCTCAAGACTGGCTATTGTCAAATCGAAGTCGACGAAAAAGACCAAGAGAAGACGGCGTTTTTAACACCGGGTGGCCTCTTCGAGTTTAAGGTGATGACTTTCGGTCTTTGCTCAGCACCTGCAACTTTTCAACGCGTTATGGATGCAGTACTGACAGGATTGAAGTGGTAGACCTGCCTTGTGTACTTGGACGACGTGGTCGTGTTTTCCTCGAGTTTCGACGAGCATCTTCGGCGCCTTGAAGCTGTACTTCCAGCCATCAAGACGTCCGGACTCACATTGAAGCCAGAAAATTGCAGATTTGCATAAGAGGAGCTCTTGTTTCTGGGGCACGTTATTAGCAAGTCTGGAGTTTGTCTCGATCCACGGAAAAACAGACACCATAGCCGACTTCCCGCCACCCGCTGACAAGAAGGCGGTGCGCTGATTTCTGGGCCTGTGCACCTAATATAGGCGGTTCGTGAAAAACTTCGCCCGTATCGCCGATCCTCTCACTAACCTTACCAAGGCCGACGTGGAATTCAAGTGGGAAGCGCCACAGGAACACGTTTTCCAGGAGCTTAAACATCGCCTACAGACGCCTCCGTCACTTGCCCATTTTGACAAATTTGCCGGGACAGAAACACACACTGACGCACGGAGCGTAGGCCTTGGCGCCGTTCTTGTGCAGAGGGCTCACGGACTTGAAAGTATTGTCACGATGAGTCACAAGTACTGGGGGATTTATTAAACCACCAGGTAGCTAGCACTAGGACGATGCGTCAGTCGTGGCTGGCTCTCGAGCAAAGAAGAACGCGATCTTCTTTTTTCCTCCAGATTAGAGCCGCTCTTGCTGTCAACCCACTACGTGCTGGCGGCATTATCCTCCCTTCCGAAAGAAAAAAAACAAGTACCAAAAAGAGGAAAGGAAAGTACATAGCAGCACCGCGATGCTACTACACAGGCACGTGAAAAAAAAATTAAAATTCGGATGAAGTGAAAGTAAAATTGAAGAGCTTGCCAACATAGGAAACAACAATGAACGAGAAAGTAAGTTCACAAAATAAACAAAAAAACACAAATAACGATGTACGGTAAAAGAAAAGTTATGAACAACGCGCAATAAATGGCTTCATGCGCAACACATGACACGTCCGTCCGGCATCAGCCGTGTCCTGCTCCGTGCATGGGGTGTTGAGTCCGGAACCCACTTCGTAGTTCACGTCACTGACGCGGCGTAACACTTTATATGGGCCAAAAATACCGGCCTCAGCAACTTTCACTAAGGCCACGGCGGCGGACGGGCGTCCACACCCAAACTTGATCTCCGGGGTCTGGTAAAACACTTCTCTGTGGCGGGTATTATAGCAGTCGTACGTCTGCATGCCTGTTGACTGGCCGATGTGCAGGTCGCGCCGAGCTGCCGGGCTTCCCTCGGACAACGCTCTGCGCATTTCTTCGGCGTCTGTTGCCAACTCGGTCTTCGTCCTGACCACGGGTAGCATTGAGTCTAGCATGGTCCTGCACTCGCAGGCCGTAGAGAAGTCCGAAATGGCGTGAGTCGCGTTGTCTCTTGAGACGGCAGGTATTTAACGCGAAGGTCACGTAAGGCAAGATCCGGTCCCATGTTTTGAGTGCTGTACGTCGATGTACATTGAGATCATGGCTGCGAGGGGTCTTATTCAGATCCGTTCAGTAGAAGTCCGTTGGTTTGGCGGTGGTAGGCAGTTTGTCCTTCGTGTCTGGTGTTGCTCAGTTTGAAAACTTCGGTCCGTAAGCTGCGCAGTGCAATGCCGTCCACTCTGTCGTTATTACACTGGAAGGAGCACCGTGTCGTACACAAGATGTGGCGCATGAAAATTTGTGCTACCTCAGAATGCCGTGGCTCGTGGGATTCGCCTGGGGTTCAGCGTAGCGTGTCAATATCGGTCGCGACGATCACCCATTTGTTGCAGTCCGCAGACATAGGAAATAGGCCCGAGAATGTCCATGCCGACTTGGTCGAATGCCGTGCAGGGTGCTTCAATGGGCTGAAGCAAACCAGCTGGCTTAACAGATGGTTGCTTTCGGCGCCTGACGTTCCCGACAGCTCTTTACGTACTTCTTTACGCTTGCTGAAAGTCCTGGCTAATAGTAGCTCTCGCTCACTCTGGCAGTGTCCTTGAGTAGCCCAGATGACCGGATGTGGTTCGTCATGGCAAGCGAAGTAGACGTCGTCTCGCAATGTCTCGAGGAACCACCAGGAGGTAAGCACGATTGTTCGAACGAGCGTTCTTATTGTACAGCACACCGTCTCGTAGGCAGAACGACGTCAACGAGCGGGATAAATGACGTGGTATAATTTGAGCCCTGGCCCATCTAAATGATAATTGATTGGACGAATATCTCTGCATCATCTCGCTGTCATTTGCTCAAGTCTGATGCACTAACAGCGCCCAGAAAGCCTTCGTCTTCCTCTGCTTCCTGACTGACAACATGAAGGGGTGCGCGTGACAGTGTGTCAGCGTCTTCATGCTTACGGCCGACTTATGGACGATGGTGACATCAAATTCCTGCAGCCGCAAACTCACCGTGCTAGCCGACCTGAAGGGTCCACGCAGGCTTGCCAACCATCAGAGCGCGTTATGGTCCGTCACTATCTTGAAGGACGACCATAAAGGTACGGGCGGAACTTGGTGATTGCCCATACGACTGCGAGGCACTCTTTCTCCGTAGTGGAATAATTCGCCTCGGCAGGGATAGAGAGCGGCTGGCGTAGGCTATCACTCTTTCGTGTCCTCTTGACGCTGAACGAGCACTGCACCGAGCCCAATGTTACTAGCGTCGGTATGGACCTCCGTGTCAGCATCATCGTCGAAATGAGCGAGAACGGGCGCTGATTGCATGACGCTGTCGCAGCTCATCAAAAGCTGCTTGTTGCTCGTTTCCCAGACAAACGGCGTGTCGTCCCTTGTGAGACGAGTCAGAGGTTCTTGCTATCTGTGAAAAGCCATGAATGATCGGCGATAGAAGGCGCACAAACCAAGGAAGCGCCGACGGGCTTTCTTATCGACAGGAGCTGGTAATTCGGCAACGAGCGGCAAGCTGTGTCCGTATCGGGACGGATATCCTTCGGCGCTAACTACATGTCCAAGAAATTTAGTTCTTTATAGCCGAAGTGGCACTTCTGTGGCTTTAGTGTGAGGTCCGCCGATCGGATAGCCTCCAGCACGCTGCGCAGGCGGTGAAGGTGCTGCTCAAACGGTGGTAGAGAAGACCACCACATCATCAAGGT
>WOVY01015740.1:0-28086 GCA_013436015.1 Rhipicephalus annulatus
AGATGGTGGAAGAAGGAGGAGGAAGCTTGCGGACGGCGCCGCACTACAAGCCTCGAGTACTAGATGCTCCGCATCTAAGAAGAAACTCAACCATATAAATCAGACAAAACATCCTATTGCCGCTAAACAATTATGATCAATGAATCCAATGATCGTCCGAGACGCGAAAGAGCATTGCAGGCCTTGTGCAATGCGCATTTGTTATGAACTTCTTTTCCACATTCACTTCTTATTCAACTGGTGGACGCCACCCGTTCGCGACTGGTTTCAGTCTCATATGAAGAATGCGACCATCGTTCACATTCACGCCATGCTTTGGAAGTGGCAAATTTCCCATTGGTCGTCTCTGTTGCGTCCGTAAATAACCAAAAATCTTTGCTGGGGTTGGTTGCCGTCAACTCAGAAATCAACGCGAAGGCCTCTAACTCGATTAAACGCTACCTTGCCTTACGTATCACGGCCGCGAGTTCGACACCCTCGAACTGCCGTTACCGATAAATAACTGACTTGTAGCAAAACCACTGTTTCAAAACTAAAAGAAAACAACCCAGAACACAGTTAACCTCAAGGAATTCGGTGGTTAGAATTACTCAAAGGGCTTACGGCTCCGCTTCACACTTGAGCTTTCGCACGCGATAGTCCTGTCCTGTAGACTTTTCCTTTTTGAACAGGCAATACGCAAGACTTAGAACCCTCTCGTTCCACCGCCGTTCAGCAATGTCAGCCGCTTGTTGACTGTACTTTCTTGTTTTCTTTTCTGAGAAGATACCGCCGCAAGAGTTGGTCGTGCGCTGACATTTCATATCAGGCGCGACTCTGGCACAACTGCCTGCCGGGCCTGTTTCTCGTCTAATTTCTCGCTATGATACAGTAAACGTCCATCATCACTTTAACGTGCATCCCTTCTCTGACCTCACGCCACACATCAGTCAATGGCTCATCTATTTTCTGCTCTTTCACTTGGGCATCCCGTTTTTTCTTTCTTTTGTATCCTACCGAAGTTTTTTGCATCGCCCAGTGTGTTTGTTACTTCGCGCACACTGCTGGGCGATTCCGCTACTGAGCGCTGCACGACGTTAGCGCTAGTGCTTGAACCTCTAGACACATGCTCTGGCTCCATCGTTGGTGAATATACTACTCACGTTTTATTTCCCCTCTCACACAGCTGATTTTTCTCGCGTTACCGTAATTTAGATCGTGGAGTGGCTTTAGCCGGTGATGACGAAGGCACTCAGCAATACCGACACACTCGTATTCAACTGATTGGTCACTGCGCATCGCAATTTCACAAGCTCCGCAAACCCTTCCTGCGAGGCTGGAAGTCCGAGAGTCACCCACACTAGACGCGCGGTAACACTTTGCCCAAGAGCGTCGCTTAACCTTATTGTGCCACAACTCTGAAACCACAATCTCAGCGGGATACGTCATTCTCCCGTATCACTGTTATATCCGCACCCGAATCAATTCGCGCGAAACAGGGCTTGTTTCCTACGAAAATCTCGATCTGCGGGCCCCTCATCAGCGAGTTTTCTTATAACCACTGAGTATCTCGATGGTGTGGCTCGGCTCTGAAATTATCGCTTATTCTGGGAAGCCAAGCACAAAACTTCGGCTGTATTAGAGCAGTTTCACGTGAGAACTCGCAATCTTTCTGAAACTCGCTCGTTTTTCGCAGCGAAAACACGCTGCTGGAATTAGATCTGAAAATTGCACTAGCGATTGCAGACCTAATCGCACTAGCAAAGTGCTTGACTTGCGCCCGGCAACTTTGATTCCTTGCCGCAGTACCATGGTAACTCCATTGCTCAATTCTCTGCCTTGCCTCTGTTGAGATTCTCTTAAAATTGGCAGCCTTACTCGGCTATAACCTCAATCTTCAACCAGCTCTTAGTTCCTGCTGAATGACGAATGAGCTGACGTCAGTCGTCATCAGCTGCTTCAGCCTGTTAGCTATCAGTAATTCCTGAAGAATTTCGAACGACATTACTTCTCTTCTTCGAAGGTAGTACGTGACATAGTCTCCAGCCGCACCGTAACTTGGCTCCAAGATTCATCTGCCTCTTTCTTCATTTGCAGAAACATTCAGCGGTACTCGCTTAGAGTCAGCCGCAGTTCTTTTAGCACACTAGAATTTCAATCCGTGTACGGCATTATCCCAGCTTCCGCTACATTGGCAGTGAACGTGCGCATCTTGTCACTTACGAATGGTAATAAAATCGTGCAATGTACTTCCTCTGGTTTTGCTCAATGCAGCAAAAAGAACGTCCACACCCTTGAACCAGGCTGGAATCATCGGCGTACTAGTGGGCATGGGTGCGAGGACTGTTTTCAGCTCTTTCACGTACCGTGCAATACTAGAATGCTGGTTCCGGTTTTCCGGCTCCTCTGGCCAGGCACGCGATGACTTTACTTTCTCCAGCTCAAGCTTGAGCTTTAACACTTCAATCTCAAGCTGCAACTCGCAGGTGCGATCCGATTTGCTAACATTCTTTACTTCTATCACATCTCCCCTGAATCCGCCATCAACCAGAGTGTCCCTGGGCGCAAGTGCATTCAGTAAACAAAAAAATAGGGGGCCCCGAGAAAGCACAAAGCAGGCCTCAACTTGCAGTGATGCGTCGCCTGATGCACTTGACAGTTGGAACTGCGTCCGTCTTGTCGCTAACACTATCTGTGACGACCACTTTCCAATGCAGCAGGTCTCCGCCCAACTACCCCTGTCGCTGACTCAGTCTGTCACATCGACTGCCCTACTGCTCTGCTACAGAAGCAGCACCCTGCAGCGCCTCTCTGTTAAGTCCGTCGCTCAACGACAATCTTTGGCTCTGCTCTCATCCACTGACTTGCAGTGCTTTTTGCGCTGCCCAACTCCTGGCTCCAAAGTCGATCAGCAGGCTCGGACTGAATGCCAATGCTGCTTTCTCACAGCACGCCAACAGGTCCAAAGCAGCGAGCGTCTTGACGCTGCTCCGCAGGTTGACGCTGCTTCCTACAGCGCACCAGCAGGTTGCAAGAGCGGTGAGCGTCTTGTCACCTTCCCAGACTCCAGCAACTTCCTCGCTGCAGGCTGTCCACATCCTGTCAGCTCCGCCAGTTGATTTCCTTCTCCTTCTCGAATAGCTTTTACACAAGCTAAGAAGGGAAGATGTTTCAGGTTTCGAATGGGTTCCCTCGATTACTCGAGTGCACGGTGGCAGCGTTAAGGAAGAGCCGTAGTCCATGAGGAGACCGCTTTACTGCAGCCTCAGGCATCTGCCCGAGTCCCATCTCAAACCTCCACTCTGCTTCTAGTCTCCGACGGGGGGCGACCTTGATGGCTCCGTTCGTGGACCGTGTGAACGAAGGAGTCTCCTTTCCGTCCCGTGCTCGGTACTCCCGCGTTCGCCTTCACGGAACCGATCAGCTTCGTTAGTTGCGGGTCGGGAACTAGCTCCACGCTCTGCATCAGCCACATTATTTGCGCTACCCACAACACGCCGCTAATGGTTACTTCCAACTAAACCTTGCCATCAGTTACCCGACTAAGATAGAAGAAACACACCACGCGTATTTCCCCGAAATTCATGAGGCGCCGGGGCAGGAAGACACAAACACGTGGCAGGAGGCACCCCAACCCGTGAATTTGAGACAACGCATTGTGCAAAACACACTCCACTTACTCTAGTGGCTGCATTTACTTACACCAGCGTTTGATAGCGAACCTGTAAATGCCGAGCTCAAACGGCTGAAGTAGCATCTAGGAGGCAAGTTTGAACTACGCGAAAGAGACCTTCGCCACGGTGATGTAGCAGTAATGGTTGTTGAGAAACAAGAGACGACACCGCAGCTCACGGGGTCTTGCCGTGGTCACGGCTTTTATTTGGGACGCGGGCGTAGGTGAGATGGCAGCTGCAGCGTCCAGCCAGGCCAGGAGCTAGGCCGTTCAGCTTTCCTCGTGGCTCGCTAATCGTGAGCCACGCCACTGTCTTTTTCTTTAGTGCAGTAGCAGCTGGCCAAGACTGGCGCGACGCTACATCGAAAGCTCATGAGGCACGGCCTCATGAGTTGCCATCTCGTCTCACGTCCCTCAACATTTGGTTACCAAATTTCTAGGCTCCTTGCCATTCTTCGTTTGGCACTTCAATGGGATACTATCGTATTTATGGCTTCGCCCTTGCAGAAAAACATTGACTTTTATTGCGATAGCAATTTTATGGTCAGTCTCGAAATTTTTGTTCTCGCCCTCATAGTCACGTCCCGAACGCAGTTAAAATTTAAGGGCGTCGCACGCGGTGGACCAAATTAGCTGGCCCATTTACTACGCGGTGCGTATGACTAGATCTCCTTGCCTTTCGTATTGGCCGTCGCAAAAGCGGACAATAAACGTCTCGGCCGTCTATAACGAGAATGAAAAGACACGAGCTGTGGGGTGGGGCTGCTCGAGCAGCAACTATTCGTCATCGGGATGCCTTCTCCCTTTTTGCGGGCATGGTCAAAGTCGCTGGCTGGCGTACTACTCGCCATCTCGACTGCCACCTGCGGACGGCTCAGATACGTTTTTACATGGTCCGCTGTCAGTTCCAAGAGTCTGTGAAAAGTTAATAATCAAATCTCGCGCTTGTTCTCTCCATACGCAGTCGAAAGATAATCTTTTAGGCGCCTCACAGATGACCTGGACTGCCGACCCTACTCGGAAGAGAAACTTTTGGGTGCTTGGGAACGTGTGGGTCACGCCTAATGCAGCTTAACGGGCTTGCTCGCATTTCTAAGCAAGGCAGATTTAGATTCCCATCTTTAGAGCATGTGCTAATGTAAAGACTTTTGTGCGTGTCCTACACCGAACATGACATTGTGTGCAGTGACTGCATCACAATGTGTACTGTATCACAATCACCCCTCATCACGCCCTTCTGTTTCTCTCTTTTTTTTCTTTTTACCCCATGAGGAGTAGCAGAGTAGAAAACCACTTTCCAGGCCAACCTCTCCTCCTTCTCATAAACAACCTTTCTTCTTCTCTGGAGCGGCCGTATTCTCTTACAACAGCGTTTTATAGAGTAGGCTAAGGTCGCATCCAAAAGAGTTAGCTACCACTTTGTACAACATTACAATTTCTTGCTATGGCATTCATTGCTTCACCCTTAGCAATGAAACTGTAACCTTGTTTTCGTGAAGCGTTCAGACTTATCCTTATTTTACAGCCTGCAAGTCAGGATGCTTTACGGCAGAAAAAGTAAGTTTGCAATGAATGTAGTTGTTAAAACTAATGCCAAAAGCAGAAGTGTTTATTTCCCTGCCTGTGTCTAGATATTACCACAAATCCTGCCCCTGCCTATCTCTTCTTGCGTGCCACGTTATATATATGCCAGTGTATACTATACAACAATGCGACAGTATAAGATGTCTCACGAAAGGTGGAATGTGAATGCCGTCGAGTTGTCCTCAAGGTTACTTGATCAAGTGCGGCATCATTATGAAGACATCGATCTCATAAATTTGTGACGGCATAGTACACTGTTGATATAACATTGTTGTCAGCAAGTACGCGCAACGACAGTTTTTTTGTTGTCATCGGGGTGCTTTTATACTCTCAGCTTTACCAATGCCACCAGTAACAAAACTTACATAGATGACCTGCACTTAAGTTTGAACATGTGAGGCCAAAAAGGAACGCTCCCGCCTCCCAACTGCCGCGCCTGGCTTCTTAGGCAAACCTTTGGCGCGCTCCACAAAATAAGAGGGAACAGCCGCCCAAGTAGACATTCGAACACCTCTTGAAAATATGTTATGCCAGAGACTTGCGTTACTAATCGTGTGTGAGAGAGAATCATTATCAAGACGTCGTTGGTATTGTGAATATTTTGTCATTGAATATGGCGATGGAAAGGTGGTGTGGAAGTAGCATATGCGGGAGAAAGTAAGAGGGGATGAGTGTTGCCAGATGCTATGAAGCAATCATGTGAATACTCATCACAAAAAAAGCCCGAAAAGCGGGTAACAAAAGGATTTTTTGTATTATTGAAATATTTTTGTTATGACAAAATACTGTTACTCAAAACCACCTTTTTTTGTACAGTGATAATATGCACTGCTGCGAAAGAAAGCACAACGCTAATTTTAAAAAAATGAATTTAAATTTTAAATGCACGTTCTCCAGTATGATTAACATTACTTGTTCATTTTTCCGACGTATGTTTAACTTCAGCAGCCAACCATAGACATGCGCATGCGGAGGGGGTCAGGGGTGCTCCATCTTGTGCGCCATGAATAGGATTGCCCTTCAAGCGTTTTCCTTTGCTTTGTAAGGGTGCCTTCTCACCGGGAGGGAGCGCCCGCATGCCATGAGAGGGCTCGGCCCCCGCGCTCTTGAGTGGAAATAAATGTTTCTACCACCATCACCACTTATCACCATATTACGGGGGAGGTGTTGTATCTGCCCTACACATTGACTTGGTAAGACGAGGGTGGCTCTACAACAAACCCTCGTGACTCTGGATAAGGTACCCCGTGCGCTACGCACTCAATTACTCAGCCATTGACAAACACATTATAAATGAGTGAAAGAAGAACCTTGTTAGGCGTGATGAACACTAAAATAACGATATTGGCTTGAAAAACGAAATGAGCTGAAAGAAAAAACGCCACAACGGACTGGAAAATTCTACAAGTGAGTCGGCGAAAAAAGAAGTTCAAATCCACTTATTATAAGTGGAATGGCAACCCAAGCGTCCATGAAATTTTCAGTATTGACCCGCGCCACAAACATCGTGCATGCAGCCTATATACCAAGGTTTTCAATCGGTGTACCCAACAGCCTAAAAAATCAGCTAAATGCAATCATTGCTCTATATATTCAAAATTACTTCCTCTGCAGCCTTAGGCAAGTTAAGACGGCTAGAGACATCATTTGGGCCAGTAATTAGTATAATTGTCATTTAACACTGTGATTACTAGAGTTGGTGTTTATGGCAAATGGGACAATTCTATCTTTCATGTAAAAAAAAACAATTTCAGCTCTAAAGTTACCGAGAAGCGACCTCTAGTAATACCAGTTAAATAATGAAACTCATGCAAATTGAACAGTGAAATCAAAATCGAAACACAGAAGAGCACAACTGACACGTTATTATAAAAGAGCGTCGCTTTATCAACCCTCAACCGACTTTCTTGTGGGAGTGGGGTGACTCTGCTTGCAATTACAGCATGCACGGCACACATATGTAAAAGGACGCAGATGAATTAAACTTGTGTAATGGTTGTCTTGAGCAATGACGTCCGTCTGATCGTCCGCTGGTGGCCCTCATTACAGCTGCTCTTTCGGGTTTGCTGTTCAGTTTAGTTTTATGCAACTTTTGGCTCTCCGTTGAAGATGGTCGAATTCAACCATATTCACCTATGCTGTTACGACTACTATTGCCCGCTTCTTCGATATCTCACAGATGCAATTGTTTCATTGCATGAAGAACTTCGGTTGCTCTATTCCACATAACCATGTAACTTCGCTATTTAACCCTTTGCTGAACTGTGGGCCCAATGCACACTTTTCCCAGCTCATGTCAAAAGCTAGAGGTTTTGAGCAAAGGGGGCTCTACCAATATCAAGCCACAACAATGTTCATTGAGCATTCTGCAACATTATTCACTCTGTTTTGTGACATCTCCGCCGCCTGGAAGCACTAGAAAAATCAAAGATTTTTAAAGTGCTTCGTGTTCTGATGTCAGTATTTGTTTGTTTGTATTTATGGCCTACTTAAACCAGTGCAGTAATGCCGGTGAATGACCTAGTGTTTCTTGCACTACATTGATCACTTTCTTTATGAAGCACTGTGGTAGCAGTTGATCCCCTGCAGATTTCTTCCAGGACGTTTATGTATGCTTCGTCAACGCCCTGATTACGCAGTGTCTGCATGACTGCTTATATTTCTACTGAATGAGACGCCTTCTCGTAATCTATGAAGGCTGTGTATAGTGGTTGGCTATAATCAGAGCATTTCTCTGTTGCCTAATTGATAGCATAAATGTGGTCGATTGTCGAGTAGCCTGTTCGATATCCTGCTTGTTCCTTTGGTTGAATGAATTTTGATGTTGTCGGAATTCTGTTAGCAATTACTTTTGTAAATAGCTTGTATACTACGGAGAGCAAGGTGATTGCCCTGTAACTCTTCAAGTCCTTGTCATCTCTCCTTCTATGTATTAAAATAATGTTAGCATTCTTCCAAGATTATGGCATTCTTCCCGTCAGGAGACACCTCGTAAATAGGGTCGCTAGTTTTTCTAACACAATCTGTCCTCTATCTTTCAGCATATTTGATATGTTACCTGATCTTCACCAGCATCTTTGCCTCTTTGTATGCTCTCCAAGACTTTTCTGACTTTTCTATTATTACTGATAGGGTGTCATCTGGGTTGGTGTTAGTTTTTATATTAAGGTCGTGGTTGTGCTGGCTACTGTACAGATTTCTGTAAAACTCCTCTGCTAATTTCATTATCCTATCCATTTAGGTAGTTACTTTGCATTCCTTGTCCTTTAGTGCGTACATTGGGTTTTTGCCTATCCCGAGATTTCTCTGCACTGCTTTGACGCTTGTTATACCTTGTTACATTGGATACCTTACGCTTATTAATCAACTTCGAAAGCTCTAACAACTCTATTTTGTCTGTTGTACTTGAGACTTTTATGTTTTGACGCTTCTTAATGAGATCCTTCGTTTCCTGGGACAGCTTGCTGATGTCTTATCTAACTACAGTACCTCCAACTTCCACTGCACACTTCATAATGATACTCGTCAGATTATCATTCATGGCGTCGACGCTAAGGCTTTTTCCTCGATAAGAGCCGAATACCTGGTCTGAAGTGTGACTCTGAATTCTCGTACATTTCCTCTCAGTGCTATCTCGTTGATTGGCTTCTTGCGTATCAGTTTCTGTTGTTCCTTCTTCAAATCTGGGCGAATTCGGGACCGTACCATTCTATGGTCACTGCATTGTACCTTGCCAAGCACTTCCACGTCCTGCACGATGCCTGGGTGTGCACTCAGTATATAGTCTGTTTCGTTGTTATTTTTGCTAATATCATCCCTCTATATCCACTTACGGTTTCCTCGCTTTCTGTAGAAGGTATAAAAATCCGTAAATTAATTCATTCTGTGAATTCTACTAGTTGCTTCCCTCTGACAATATAGAAGAATACTACAGCATTAAAGAAAGGGTGGTAGGTATCGTAATTAAACTAAATAAGAGATACAAAATGAAAGTGGTACATGCTTATGCGCCTACGTCCAGCCATGATGACGCGTCAGTTGAAAGCTGCTATGAAGACGTGGAATCGGCACTGTGTAAGGTAAAAATTCAGTATACTATACTGATGGGAGACTTCAGTGCAAATGTAGGGAAGAATTAGGCTGGAGACCAAGCAGTAGATCAAATATATATATATATATATATGCAGAAGAATAACTTCGGTTGCCGCAAGGTTATAAATATGAAAGTAGATGCGCTTTCACATAACAACTGTTTATTGTGCCGACGTTTCGACAGGAACCCTGTCTTTTTCAAGGCATAAGGGGCATATGCCTTGAAAAAGGCATATGCCCCTTATGTCTTTTTCAAGGCATATATATATATATATATATATATATATATATATATATATATATATATATATTGTTACGAGGCAGTGGGCATGGCTCTACCGTCGTGGACAACAGATCGATGAAAAAGAAGTGGACTCGCCGCGCGAGAGACTGGCAGCTCTGAAGCGTCACTTTTACATGTAAATATAGGAAATACGCTCATTTCTCTCTTCCGTGTGTTTGCGATCCCCGTAACAAATTGGTGGAGGTGCGGGGTAACGAAGCGCCATACAACGGAGCTCCGCAGTGGTCGTCAAATCGGAGTTTCCGTGATGGAACACGGGACTGATCCCACGGCCACCTCTCCATCGGCCTCGGCGACGCCCGCACCATCCACGGCAACGCCTCCACTGGCCCCACCCCCACCCACGTACGTGCTGACGCATCCGAAGCATCCTGGAACGTTCTGCGGTACGGACGAAGTTGATGTCGACGACTGGATAGCCGACTACGAACGCACCAGTGCTCTCAACCGGTATGATCCGACTCTTATGCTGGCCAATGTGCTGTTCTACCTGAAAGGCACGGCCAAAGTCTGGTACGAGAACCATGAGGAGGAGATCGGCAGTTGGGACACCTTCAAGGAAAAGCTTCGCGACTTATTTGGGAAGCCCATCGGTCGAAAGGCGGCTGCAAAGAAGGAGTTGTCTATACGTGCTCAGACGTCCACAGAGCCGTATATTTCATATATACAGGACGTGCTGGCTCTATGTCGTAAAGTTGACAACGACATGTCGGAGTCTGACAAGGTTGGCCACGTCCTCAAGGGCATAGCGGACGACGCGTTCAACCTGCTAATGTGCCGGAACTGTGCGACCGTCGACGAAATTATTGAGGAATGCCGGCGTTTTGAACTGGCCAAAAGCAGGCGGATTTCAAGATCATTTACTCGACTGCCGAACACCGCAGCGACGTCCTCCTGCGAAGATGGACTGTCCTCTCATCGGCAGTCTTCACCAGCGTCTGAAATTACGGCGAATTGTCCGGCGGGAAATCGAAGCAATTACACCTACTCTTCCCGCCAACGGCCACGTCGATTTGCAAGTACCTCAGGTTTGCTTGGTACAGTCGATTGTGCGGGAAGAAACTGAGCAATTTGGGCTTCGATGTCTGCGCCGTTGCTCAGTCTCGACCAATTGGCTTCCGTTCAAGGTCGCCGCCTCGCCCCAGGTCACCACCCCAAGAAAGGTCTTATCCACGCTCTCGCAATCCGGCCGAATGGAGAACTGCGGATGATCGGCCGATCTGCTTTAACTGCCGCCGCATAGGTCACGTCGCACGGTATTGCCACAACCATTGGTCTTCGTCCCGAAACCAGTATAACACTGCTCGCCGCACCGATAGCTACCGTCGTTTCCAGCCTCCTGAGCCGATCGCCGACAACTACCGCCGGCCTCTGCCCGTCGATTCCTACGCCTGCGATGCCCCTGATACGCAGCACAGCCGCTCACCGTCGCCTCGACGTCACCAGTCTCGTTCGCCGCCAGGACGTCGCCCGTCGTCCCCTTCTCCTCTACGACGACGCCCGACCTCCCCGCTCAATTCTCACCAGGGAAACTAAGCGGTGCAGCTCTTGGAGGTGAAGCTGCATCCTCGATACCGACCTCAAATCCTCTCCTTGTACTGCCGACACGACGAAATTTGATCGACGTCGACGTTGACGGCCTGACTGTTTCTGCACTTGTTGACACTGGGGCGCATATTTCTGTGATGAGTGCCCGACTTCGTCGCCGCCTGAAGAAAGTGCTCACACCGGCTGCTCTTGGCATTATTCGTGTCGCCGACGGAAGAAGTCTTGCCATCACAGGAATGTGCACAGCACGCATCACTATCGCCGATCACCCCACATCTGTTCTCTTTGCAGTTATTGAGCAGTGCCCAAATGACCTAATTCTTGGTTTAGATTTCTTGTCCACCCATGCTGCTCTCATCGACTGTGCAACCGGCGTTCTTCAACTTGAACTGCCTCGACTTGGACCTGTGCCGTCCTCACCGTCACACCGCTTGTGCGCTGTTGATTATGTTCGGCTGTCACCGCAAGCCACCACGTGTGTTGCCTTAACGATATCACCAGCTCTTCCTGACGGTGACTACATAGTGTCTCCATTGGTGGATGTGCTCTTGGCTCGAAGTGTTGCTGTGCCGCATACAATCGTGACTATTGTGGACAACTACGTTCAGCTTCCGCTCCTTAACTTCAGTAGTTCGACCCAAGTTCTCCCGCAAGGCATTTCGTTAGCCCACGTTTCCCCACTTGATGCATGTAGCATCGTGGCATTGGACCCTGAAGACTGCTCGTCCCCTACTGCAGCCAGCCGAGCAAACGCACCTAGCGACGAAATCACGATGATGATCGCCCCTGATCTTCTGCCCTGTCAGTTGGCGCAACTCCACCACGTTCTGACTACCTACCGAGATATTTTCGACTTCGATGACCGCCCTTTAGGTCAAACGTCCTTCGTGCGTCATCAAATACATACCGGCGATGCTAATCCTCTTAGACGGCGACCGTATCGTGTTTCCCAGTCCGAACGCCAGGTCATACAACGAGAAGTCGAGAAAATGCTCTCCAAAGGAGTCATAGAGGCCTCTTCAAGTCCATGGGCGTCACCTGTTGTTTTAGTGAAAAAGAAGGATGGCAGCTGGAGATTTTGCGTTGACTACCGTGCCTTGAACAAGATAACCCGCAAAGACGTATATCCGCTGCCACGAATCGACGACGCCCTTGATTGCCTTCATGGCGCGCGATACTTCTCATCTATTGATCTGCGTTCGGGCTACTGGCAAATTTCTGTCGACGACTTAGACCGAGAAAAGACTGCCTTCATCACACCGGACGGCCTTTATCAGTTCAAGGTTATGCCTTTTGGGCTGTGCAACGCCCCGGCAACGTTCGAACGCATGATGGACTCTCTTCTTCGTGGTTATAAATGGTCCATCTGTCTTTGCTACCTCGACGATGTGATTGTTTTTTCCCCCACATTTGAAACTCACTTAACTCGTTTGTCGACCATTTTAGCCGTTTTTCGTCGAGCAGGACTCCAGCTGAACTCGAAAAAAGTGCAATTTCGGCCGACAACAAATCACGATCCTTGGTCATCTTGTAAGTGCTTGTAAGTGTAAGTGGTCATCTTGTATATATATATATATATATATATATATATATATATATATATATATATATATATATATATGTATATATATATAACAGACAATAATCCCAAGGAATGTATTTTTTATTTTCTGTACTATTCAAGAAAAAACGACATGGCAAAGCTATAAGAAAGGTCTGTGTTCTTTCTGTTTCTAAGCCCCGCCGTGGTGGTCTATAGTGGCTAAGGTTCTCGGCTACTGACCCGCTAGTCGCGAGATCAAATCCCGGCTGCGGCGGCTGCATTTTCAATGGTGGTGAAAATGCTGTAGACCTGTGCTCAACTTCGGGTGCACGTTAAAGAAACCCCGGTGGTCGAAATTTCCGGAGGCCTCTGCTACGGCGTCTCTCATAATGATAGGGGGGTTTTAGGGTGTTAAAAGGCACATATAAATCAATCCACCTGTTTTTTGTGACCTCCCCGACAGCGTTATTTTTTGTAACAATGAAACGCAAGTTACTAAATTTCGTAAAATCACTTTAGGGCTGCACCATTTCTCGTATGACTATCTAGCTACTTTCTTGCCAGGTAAAATCTGTTCGCAAATTGTTCAATCTTTATTTCAACATTCAACAATTTATGTAGTTTTGCTTCCGCTAGTTTGATTCTTGTATTTTATTGTATTTAGGTGTGGTGTAAAAGAGTTGCATGTCGTCTTTCCCTGATCATTTTGCGTTACATGCTGTCCAATATGTATGTCATCTTTATTTTGCCGATATGCCGGGCCTAGTCATCCAAGCCACCATCTGGCTTCGACAGGCGTGTTATCTTTGTTGTATTTAAGAATAATATTATCATTTATTAATGGTATGGTTGTTATTGTTGCTAATATTACCATAAATTAGGAAACAATTCTTTCTAGGTAGCTCCTAGCGAAGTTACTGCCCAGGTGGATTGAGATATAGCATTTTCTACTTCGGGGTTTCCCAGGAGTGGTCTGTGTAGCTGAGGATATGAACTACTTTCAAAAGTCAAAACTCTAAAAGATGGACAGTGCGCGTAGCCTTGTCTGCAGTACTGTTGAAAACGTCGTGTGCAGCCGGATGCCACCGCACGTTGGAAAGTCAGTTTTGATTGCCAAAACTTCCACTTGGTCGAGTTAAACTGAGGCCGGCGCACAGGCCCATCGCAAATTATTACAAAGGCATGCGTTGTACCCTTCTGCTGTTGCTCCTCAGAATGGAATGTCGATGTAGATACCTGTACCAGCGGTAACATCAACAAGATTAATCCGCGCTTTTACAGTACCTCAAGTGTGGACGCAATTCGAAATAAAAGCTTCAAAAATTGATTGCGGCCAAATGGTGTTCTGACAGTGCAGATCCTGAATAGCACCTAATCTAGTGGAAATTGGTGTAAGCCTTAACTCGCCTCGAGGCGGTCTCGATATCTTAGCACCGAGGCATCTGGCAATGCTCACACATTGAGCCCTTGGCAGTGCGACTGCAGTCCACACAAACACGTACCTTTTATCTTTATTGCCAAGAAAAAAAGTTTCCTAGCCCACCATTACAGCGTCTCTCATATCCGTGTGGTAGCTTTTTTAAGTTAAACCACAGATAATATATTTATATGAGAGGCGAGAGCAATCAAACGAAAGAACTTCATTCAGATAATGCTTGGGCATATAAAGAAACACGAACGCTGTGCGCATTCGTAGTTTGCAGTTGCGCATGAAATGTGCGATACACTCTTAAAAAAATCAGTGAAGCATAAGTGGCAAATCAGAAAGGACAAGGACAAGCGCGTACTTCCATTTTAAACTTTTTCAGACATTGCATGATTATATAAATATACTCAAACACCTGTGCGAAAAAATCTGTTGCGTCACAGGATTATCAACATAGACAGAAGAGGTAGCATACTTTTTTTCGCTACCTTCTATTTTTGTATGATTTCCGCGGTAGTGGTGTTTCTTAAAATTGAAGCAATTTGGATACTATTTTCCAAAATTGTTAAACATCGTTAACAATGTGGGTGTCATTTTTTCATAATATTTTTCAAACAAAAAAAGCAACTGGGTGAAATCGAGAAAATCGTCTAGTTGTGTGCAAGCTGGAACGTTTTATTCAAAATGTACCATTGTTATATTTATGCACTATGCACTTGAGGTGCAGAATCTTGCAGGTAAATGTAAAGTTGCACATCAATTCATTGGCCTGAAGATAGCCTCTTTGATTGCATCTGCAAATGTAAAAATCCGTTTTAAGTCACACGTCATGCACCATTTCAAAATCGCTAAGTGCCCTCATTGCTTTTCTCCACTTTTGTTGACAAGAAATTAAATTTGCGAAATATTTTTTATTGTTTTCAGCCAAGCTGAAGTCTATCTAAAGTTCAGCACATCTGGCAATACCTCGAAAATAGCGGTGCGACGTTCCGGTGAGAGACAGTTTTTTTCGTACCATTAGCAAGATAAATGTAAATATACAGACAACACTTCGTAGTTTACACTTGTAAAAAAGGTATAGATTTTTTAATGTAACGAAATTCACACCATGTAGTGTACATGTTATGAAGTGTATTGGTGCAATGGAGTATATTGTCACACGGAGCTGTTCTCACCGCTCTCGAAGATATAGGAGTAGGTGGTCGGGTGTATCGCTGGATACGTAGTTATTTGTCAATGCGATCCTTCTTTGTGAGCACTGAAGATGGTCCAACCTCTCGACATTACAGCCACTGTGGCGTCCCCCAGGGAGGCGTACTCAGCCCTGTGCTGTTCAATCTTACGTTAATTGCTCTCACTGAGCATCTGCCAAGCACGGTCAGGCTATCAATGTACGCAGATGACATCTGCATTTGGGCATCGGCTGTAACACGCCTGCAGTTACGAGGAAGAATTCAAAAAGCTGCCCACTGAAACATTACACTCCCTCCGAAATCGAGGCTTGGAAATTTCTTCCGAGAAATGCGCCCTCGTAGCTTTTACACGAAAGCCTATGGATAAGTACACTATAAGCATCAATGGTCAAACTGTACCATACGTTCGATCGCACAAGTTTTTGGGCGTCATAATTGACAGGAATCTATCATGGAGCGATCACGTTTCGTACATGAAGAAACGGTTAATGGACATCTGTAATATACTGAAGTTCTTTGCAGGGATGACTTGGGGAATGTCTCCCAGTGCAATTGCTACAAGCGTACAGAGTAATTTTTCTCGGTTTCCTGCGGTATAGTTACCGGTATTGACCAATGCAAGCAAAACAAGCCTTCGAACGCTACAGAGTGTTCAGTCCCAGGCACTCCGGATTTGCCTCGGCTTGCCTCGTAGTGCGTCAACAATGGCTACTATAGCTATCGCCGGTGACCACCTCATCACAACACATATCGACGTTGAGGTACTCCGGACACATATAAGGCATATTGCTCGGACACCCTGCCACCCACCTAGCCTCTTTACCAGCAGACAGAGCACGTTCGTCATTTTGCCAAACGGTCACCACATACCGCGATTCTTTGCCAACATGCTTCACACCCGCCGCCAGGCTTTTGACTCCTCTCTGGTGCCTGACTCAGGCTAATATCAGGCTAACTATACCTGGCATCAAGAAAAAAGCAGATATGTTGTCACCTGCTCTTAGACAGCTTGTTCTGCTCTTGTTATACGAGACGTATCAAGGCTGTATACACGTATACACCGACGGCTCTGTTTTACAGAAGAGTTCAACGGCATCATTTGTTATACCGATAAAAGACACGACGAAAAAATTCAAGACCTCCCACCTTACGACATCAACTGGAGCAGAGCTCACAGCTCTTCGTGCCGCATTGCAATTCATTAGCGATCAACAGCCACAAAAATGGACAATTTTCAGTGACTCAAAGGCGGCACTGCAATCCCTTATATCACCTTTACGCCACGGCCCGTACGAACAGCTGGTATTTGAGATTGCAGAAAAGACTCACCAACTCATTGAGGAAGGACATGAAATAGCCTTTCAATGGCTGCCAAGTCATTGTGGAATAATTGGCAATGAACGGGCCGATCGAGCAGCCCGTTCTGCCCATACTGAAAGCGATGAAATAACAATTCCGCTTTCCAGAACTGACGCTGCACGGCAACTCCGCATGCTTGCTCGCAAGCACACCACGTCACAATGGAACGAGTCACATTTCTTCCATGCACGGTTAGGTACTTTAGACCCAACTCTCAGTCTTCGAATTCCTCCGGAATTACGCCGACGAGACGCGACTATGCTGTGCAGATTATGGTTGGGCGTCGCATTTACCAAAGCGTATGCGTTCCGCATAGGAATGGCTGACACTGCTGCCTGCGACCATTGTGGCAGGGATGAAACAACTTGGCACATTCTGTGTGAATGCCCACAATACTGCTCGCAGAGACAGTCACTCTGCAATGCACTAGATGAACTGCACAACCAGCCTCTTTCGGAAGAAAGACTCCTGCGCTGCCGACAGGACTTTATGTCGCAAAAGAAGGCTGTGAAGGCGCTCATGCGCTTCTTGCGTTCAACCGGCCTGTCCAAACGACTGTGATTGGAACTCCCTGAATGTGTGTGCATGTGTTTTTTTTCTAATTTATTTTATATCTCTCTATAGCTATCATCTTTCCGACCCTTTTCCTCACCCCCGTACAGGGTAGCAAACCAGTTCGTCTAGGTTAACCTCCCTGTCTCTTCCTTTTAATTAATTCTCTCTCTCTCTTGTCACACGGGTATGGCGATGACGAAAACTGCAGAAGGGCTGTGAAATATGAAACTCTTGACTTGAATAAACCTGTGGGTGAAAAACATAAATGCAAGATACAAGTTACATTGCCCTTCATTGATAGGAGCAAGAACTGTAGTTGACCGGTGAGTCAGTGCTCTGTTAGGGCTTTGTTATACTCTGACGTTCAAAGCGCGGGCGCGAGCCAGCGTTCATTTCTTCACGTCGTATTGGCGATACCACACCAGGCGCTATTCCACTTGTGCTACTGACTTAGAGATCTCGGAGTGGCGCCTTCTCGCATGTGATATCTGAGCGGGAACTCCACTCTCGAGCATGCTGCAGCAGCCGCTGCTCCTTTACGCGGATGGGCCGTTTCAAGCGGGAACTTTGTT
Organism: Rhipicephalus annulatus; assembly: GCA_013436015.1. Lineage (NCBI taxonomy): Eukaryota > Metazoa > Arthropoda > Arachnida > Ixodida > Ixodidae > Rhipicephalus > Rhipicephalus annulatus. The sequence goes on from WOVY01015740.1 coordinate 17,829, forward strand.
AAACGAACAGTTTCTTATCCGTCTGAGAAAAGAGGCAAGAAAGGTAGCTTCAAGTGTGGTTTTCGCTGCTGGACAAGTTACAGCGGCTTCGCAAAGGAGTCAGTCCCCTCAAATCCCGCCACTGTTTGCTAAAGCAAACACAAAACGTGGTTTCTGCCATGTAAATTGGCGTTGTTTACTCGATATCACTCTCATGTAGTAAAAGGTATATTGGCCAAATGGGGTGCTACCCTAATGAAAGGTCAGAAGAGCAGCACCATTACGACGTCTACAAAGCAATCCAGGGATTATTTGAATTCAGTACTGTGATTGTGGATGTTCCCTTTTCATTACGCAATGTGAAGTACTAAAAAAGCAGTCATCTTAAATAACTCTGGAAGTAATTGAAGCACATTGTATAGCGAGAGCTCGCGTCTCAAGTGTCTGCGCTCTGTGATTGATTGTATGTGAAAATGAAACGTTCTTTCTTAATTAGGTCAACTGTCTGTGAATCTTTTGTATGTGGCGTTGCGATAGTAGTGTCCAATCTTGGCGATACGTTCGGGTGTACTTACTATGCTGGCGCAAGTGTACATAATTGATGCCATTTGCGAATAAAGCTTATTTGGAAGTTAGCGTTCTGTCCTCTTGTGTCGGTATGCTCGGCCATTTCGTTTTTACCGTAATGCGTTATACCTGTTCAAGTAAGCGCAAGTTAGGCCAGTTGCTTGTAATTTATTTCTTCATTCGGTTACAGCACAACACTCAGGGGGTTGAGTTGATTATAATGCGTTATAAGCATTGAATGACCCACTCATTACAAAATTCACATTGTGTGAGGTCTGTTTGCGGTTTTACTCTACTGCGATGTTATATTATTTATGTTAGCACATTACCTTTGCCTGCATTTTCTTTGCCGTCAAGTACAAAAGCTGCATGGTTATGTACTCGACGGCAACGCAGAGCTTCCAGATTAAAATTACATGCATTCCTAGAAATTTTTCTAAATATTTTTATATCTCGCAATAGCACAGCCTTTGAGGGCACCAGGGTTTTTTGTGGTGTCACCTAAATCGGTTCTTGAGATGTCAGTATAGCTTTCATTGCGATATCATAGGGATCTCAACCATCAACACTGCGACCAGAGTCATGGCCGAGTGAATGAAATGGCTGCTTACCGATGGCTAGATAGGTAGTGGGTGGAAGTGAAGAATTAAGAGCCGCAAGCAGTGGTACCTGCTTCCCATGGTAACTACACTTTTTATATAGAAATGTCAGGTTCAACTCACACGCTGTTAGAACTGCTTATGCATGATTTACGATGATAGTAAAGAAGGCTGATGTTCTTATAAAGACATTGTCTCATTTTCTTTTAATTTTGCACGATAGCATCTATGGCAGACGACAACTAGCCGACTACCACTGCCGTAGTGATCTGAACACAACGATCACTGTAAAAAATTACACTGCATATCCCCTACGTGCTATCCCACTTCCTCTTCCAAGTGCGGAGGAAGTCCTAAATTTTATTACATTAGCTGGAGCTGATTAAGACATTCCACACAGCAGACACACACATAAATAACACCAAAGCACCGTGTCCATTTTCATTTTGTTGTTATCCTCAGTGTTGCACTATAACAAAGTGTAGCAATGACTCCAAACAGCAAACAATTTCATGCAATTCGAAAAGGTCTTACTATATACCTGTCAGCGATTATACCAACATATGCGTCGTTTCTGCAGGTCGGCCTCCACCATGTGTCAATATACAACAATTCCGATGACTGTCTTTCGATACTTCGCATTTCTTGTCGCACTCAAGCGTGCGAACACAACTCCTCGTCACCTCCCGCTACCTTCGCCTCACATGAACGCTGACCCCTGTCGCTGAGCGCGGTCACGTATCCAATGGCAGCACGCCAAGGTCAGCAGGCTGATCATGTTCAGCAGGCTGAACATGACCGCGCCTGGTCATTTTTCACCATGAGACGTACACTCAGGCCGTGTTCACATCGGCATTGTTACTCCGCTACCGTCGTCCACAAATCAAGAATGCATACTTATATCGACCGATTTACCGACTGCCCGGAAGAAACGCTGCTAAACCTGTATTCACACGAGTGGATGAAGGAGGAATTTCCGCAGCCAACCATGCATCACATGACGCACACGTTATGAGCACTCCCCACCCTCACGCCGTTTAGCCTCACGTAGATTGCGCCACGGATCTAAATGCCTCGCGCGCATGCTCCCCCAGAAACGTCACGTTTCTTCTTGTAATGCACTATTATACCTGGCGCTTTAGCAGAAGCGTTGCGTAAGCGCATGAATCGAGAGTATGCAGGTGGATTCCGTAAGCCACGCTCTGTCTGTGTGCATGCGATGCCTCCGTGGTTTTGTCGAATGGAACTGATCACGTGAATCTACGGCCCATGGAGACACAAAAAATGGGTAAATAATAAAAACAAAGGTACAATTGGATTCGTACCCTTCAGTAATCTAAAAAGCAAAACATAAAAACTTTCCATCATGTCACGCTGGGTAATATTTGAAGGTGACACCCGTATACCCACTTGGTTATGTGGGAAGGCTAATTCTTACAACACATAACGAGCCACAGCTTGGTACACCCTCATAAAATTACCTAGACGTTTGCAGCCAAGTGCATTGTTTATCAGCTCTGACGCTTTCACCACATTACGTCTTTCACCAGGTTACGAGACCATGTGATGACATACTGATGTGGCATCACCAAGACACCATATTTACGTGACAAAAGTTTTTACATAAACCGTTTGGTTTATGAACATTGTGGTATAACCCGAAAAACGGATCTTTGAACATAAAGGACTCAGCGCTGATTCCCAAAAAGTGTGGCACATGTAGATCGATTCTAAAGAGATTGAACTGTGGAAGGTGCCAAATATCTTGATTCAGAAGAAATCTGATACGCCAGCGTTCTTAGGTGGGCCAGTTGGTAATTGATAATACATATAGGCGAAATCGCGTATAAAATAGGACAGTGAGGACACAGGAGACAGTGCTGTATGGACACCATACTGCATGGACATAGTTGAATATATTATTATTGAAAGTTGAGATTTGTTCATAACAGTATGCATATCGAATTTCTAAAAATTTCTTCCTAAGTGTATGGCCAAATAAGAACGCACACGTGTGATCTTACTCGTAATATGGAAGTGTCCGAACGGTGTGTTTTTTTAACCATTTAGAAATTTAGGATGACTATTGATAATACAATAATAGCCGATTTTTTGTTGAAGTGCGCAGAAATATCTTCATTTTTGTAATCCTTCATTGCAGCTACTAACGAACTTATGGAACTGATTGAGGGGGAATACGACATTTTACATGCATCACAATTCTGTTTCCTTTTGCGTGGTCCTAAGCGCCATGGTGGTGAGTAAATTCTGCCTAATAAACAATGGTAGTGAAAATGTAATTACGTTACATCATTCAGTTCACCCGCAAAATAGCTTAATTTCTTTCTTGCTAAAAAAAAAAACTCCGTCATCTACAGTGTTACTAGAAGTCGAGGTTCTGACGAAATCATGCCTTCTCTTCAATGGGTTGCTAACTTAAACTGCTTAGTGCGTAACGAAAGAGTTCATTTTTTGCCTAACTTGGGAAGCTTTGACCGCAGTGATGTTCCGTACGCTGAATACTTCCCGTTCAGAGACATGAAAGTTCTCTATTTCGGGGATTTTCCCTGCAAATGTTGACGAACTTTCCGGCATATTTTCCTACACAATAGTACTGATTTCTGCTCCCATCCACGCACAGATATACTATCATTACACGTGTCTGACATACTGGTGACTTTTGAAATCATCACTAGCCTCTCCACTACCGCACAATGAAGGCGTGAATTTTTCAATTCATATACTGTTGGTACACTGCACTGCGGGCTTCAAGTCTAGCAGCAATATTGAAATAGAGATTGCTCCACGTAAATATTAGAAACAAATCTCAAGGGCTATGCTTGCTTGGGGCATGTGCCAGATTCAATTACAGCAGATGAAGGTGCACTGTGACCGCTAATTATCGGTCGTCATAGGAGAATTCAACCATTTGTGTTCGTGTTTGAAATATCGCAAAGATTCCTTTTTTTCTTTGGCTAAAATTCCCAGAAAAACGAAAAATTCTCGGCATGGAACATTACTGCCGTCGTACGACAGATGTCGGCGGAATACTCTACTGACTACGCAAAATTCAAGTAGACGATCCTCAAGCAGTTTCGTTGATTGATTTATATGTGGGTTTTAAAGTCCCAAGCCCACCATATGATTCTGGGAGACGCCGTAGTGCAGGGCTCCAGTAATTTAGACTACCTGGGGTTCTTCAACGTGCACCCAAATCTGAGCGCACGGGCCTACAACGCTTCCGCCTCCATTGAAATGCAGCCGCCGAAGCCGGGGTTCCATCCCGCGACTTGCGGGTCAGCAGCCGAGTACCTTAGCAACTAGACCACCGTGGTGGGGCCAGTGGTTCTGTTGCACAGAAGACGTATACGACATGAAGTTTGAAGCTGACCGTCCTGAGAATGATGATATGAGGGGTTTAACATCTGAAAACCAACATATTGCCGCATTCAACCTGCTGAGAAGAGCTCGCTCAGCAAGAAAAAAGACGAAGTTCTTGCCCAGTCCTCTTTATGAGTGCCTTGCATGTAATTAAAGTGAGCTCTCCTATATCCGACTTCTGCTGTGTCTCCGTCGTGACACCGGTGGAGGAGCTGCGTACATGTCCAGGACACCTTCCAACATACCGGGATCTAGTCCACAAAGACTTCCGCTCGTCGAAACACCCGTTCACCGCGCCAGCCACCCCCTGTTACGCCTGAGCCCAGAGTTCGGTCCTTGGCCGGAAAACATGACCGCGCCTGGAAGCAGTAGCCCCACCATGACCAGCCCAAGCATGGCACAGGTGACCGTTTTCACCCCTAAAGTTCCTGCGGACTTCCATGGCAACACATATGAGGGCGCAGATGACTGGCTTGAGGAGTTCGAGCGCACAGCCAACGTTAACGGGTGTAACTCCACACAGAAGTTGGGGTACGTGTATTTTCCTCTTCAAGACGGGGCTCGCACTTGGTTCACGAATCGCGTGTGGTCAACGTGGGACAAGTTCCGGTGGAAGTTCCTGAACACCTTCGCAAACACCGAAAGGAGGGAGCATGCACAACGACTTCTCGAACCACGGTGTGAAAAGCCAAACGAATCTGTTGCTATGTTTGTTGAGGACATGGCTCGTCTCTTCCATCGAGTTGATTCCGAAGTGTCCGAAAGCGAAAATATCAGCTACCTCATGCGCGGGGTTAAAGAGCAGCTCTTTGCTGGTCTCGTGTGGAACCCACCTTCAATCGTCGACGAATTTTCGAAGAAGGTGACCACCATCGAACGCGCTCTACAGCTACGCTACCGCCAGTAAGACCGCCCAAACAACAGCGGACAAATCAGCGCAACCGCCATGACCACTGTGACACCTGACGAGCGTTCTTTGCGTGACCTGATACACGAAATTGTGCATGAAGAGGTGAAGAAGCTCGCCGCCACACCAAAAGATTGCGTGATTGCGTCGGTCACAGAAGTTGTGCGCCAAGAGATAAGGCAAGCGCTTTCACTTCCCGAGCCGAACACTGACACGGTTAGGCCAACCTATGCAGGAATTCTCCGTCGACAGCCATCTAACGTGCCGCCACCACAGCAGTACCACCAGGAACAGCCACCGACAGTGCCTTGGTACTATAGGGAACGTCGATTCCGATGCGACCTCCACTCCGCAAAAGTGACTTCTGGCGTACACCTGACTACAGGCTCTTGTGCTTCCATTGTGAGGAAGCAGGCCACATCGTGCGGTATTGTCCTCACCACGCCGCCGGGTACCAAGGATTTCCATTCACTACCTTTCGGTGCTATTTCTACGGAAGACGCAACGTTGATACGAGCACGACGCTCCCGTGGGACGTTTCTCTTGGGTTCCAGTCACGCTCGCTCTCTCCTGATCATTTTCCCCATTCTAATAGACGTAGCTCCACGGACATGGTGAGAGGAAGATCTTCCAGCCCACACCGGGGAAACTAAAAGCAGTGACCTTAGGGGGGGGGAGGTTGCCAATTGCCGAACAGTTGAAAATCCCTCATTACCGCCGCACGAAGCGCCGCACATTTCGAATAAATCGACGAAAGACAATATTGTCACCACCGACATTACACTTTCGAATGATGGTCACGACGTGACGGCACTGGTCGACACTGGGGTGGACTTTTCAATAATGAGTGCGAATCTAGCCGACAAACTCAAGAAGGTGAAAATAGAATGGACGGGACTGCAAATTAGAGGAGCTGGATGCCAGCTACTGACGCCTACCGGGAAGTGCACCACACGAATCAAGATAGGGGATACATCATTCGCCGCAACCTTCGTTTTTCTTTCTAAGTTGTAAACAGGCCATTTTGGGTATGAATTTCTTGCGGGAGTACGGTGCCATCATAAATATACCGGATGGTGTACTGACCTTCTCAGCGGACTATAGCGCAACGCTACAGCACAAGCCCATGCGCGTCATTGACGATGTGACCATGCCACCGTTATCATGCCACCTCGTCGCTGTCACGTGCAACACGCTGCATACTGGAGAAGGTTTCGCGGAGAAAAGTGTCTACGCTTTTACTCTCTCGAGGAATCGGTATCAAGGAACTCCGATTCTTAGGACATGTGGTGAATCATGAAGGTGTTCGTCCGGACCCCGACAAGATCGACGCCGTCCGAAAATTTCTGGTGCCAACGGGTAAGAAGGCCGTGAGACGTTTTCGTGGCCTCTGCGCCTACTACCGCAGATTTATCGTCACTTTCTTGCACATAGCGTCGCCCTTAACACGCATAACGAGAGACAATGTTACGTTTTTATGGGGCAAAGAGGAACAATCACCATTTGACGATCTACGACAGCGCCTGCAGACACCACCTGGGCTTGCTCATTTTGACGAGTACACTCCTAACATGATCCACACCGATGCCAATAACGTAGGTTTAGGCGCTGTGCTCGTTCAGTGGTAAGACTCAGCCGAGTGAGTGATCGCATATGCAAGTAGTTGCTTTCCCACGCTGAGTCTAATTATTCCACAACGGATAAGGAATGTCTTGCTGTAGTATGGGCAGTTATGAAGTTTCGCCCATACCTCTACGAGTGGAACCGCAGTAGAAGTGGCATGATTTTTCATTGAAAATATCGTTCTGAGGCATGATGCTCCTAGGATTAAGAAAGTGCTTAACAGCGCAAACAACAGGAGGGGATAGAAGAGCCCAGAATCAGCGCTATGTTGTCGTCACTTCCGTCCCCTCCTGTCTTTTCCGCTGTTAAGCACTTTCTTCGTCTATCATGCAGCAGCAACCAGCCTAACCAAGCACCTTGTTAAAGCTGCTAGGATTATAATAACGGACAAAGGTACCGCTTTCACGTCCATGCTGCTTAAGTCAGTGCTTGAGCTCAGTGGAACAGCGCATCCAAAACTACCTCCTGCCACATACAAACCAACGGAATAACAGAACGCCTCAACAAGACAATTGCCGATATGCGGAGTATGTACATCGACGTGGATGATGAAAATTGGGACGACATTCTACCATACGTGACGTTTGTCTATAATACGGCGCAGCAGGAAACTACCCGAAGCACGCCATTTAGTCTTCTTTATGGCCATGAAGTGACGCCAATGCTTGATGCCACGTTGCTCCACGACCACGGACGATACAGACACCGATGCTCAAGCCTTACCCAACAATCTGAAGAGGCGCTGCAGCTTGCACGCGTGCGAATCGCCTGGCAGCAGAGTTACGACACACAACGTTATAACCTGTGACCCCGATACGTGACTTTTCAACCAGGCGAGAAAGTGTGGGTCTGGAGCCCTATCCGCCGACGCGGCCTTTCTGAAAAGTTTTGCAAGAAGTACTTTGGTCTCTACAGTGTTGTACGGCGCCTAAGTGACGTGAACTATGAGTTCGTCCCTGACAGTTCCTCGCGAACTCACCAGCGAAAATCTGAAATCGTACACGTTGCGCGGATGAAGCCATAGTGCAGTGAGCCAGTTGCATAATACGTCAACTACATACACTGCGTATTTTGTCGCAGAGCATCGGGACGATGTTCTTCCTGGGGGGAAGCAAATGCGTTTCAACCTGCAGAGAGAGCTCGCGCAGCAAGAAAGAAATACGAAGTTCTTGCCCGGTCCTCTTTACGAGTGCCTTGCATGTAATTAAAGTGAGCTCTCCTATATCCGACTTCTGCGGTGTCTGCGTCGTGACAATATGGTCAAGAGAGACGCCATAGTAGGGGCTCCGGAAATTTCAACCACCTGGGATTTTTTAACAAAGAATCAAATCTGAGCACACGGGTCTACATCAGTTTCACCTCCATCGAAAACGCAGCCGCCACTGCCGTGATTCGATCCCGCGACCTGCGGGTCAGCAGCTGAGTGCCTTAGCGTTCGCGTCGGAGTCGCCATCATTCACCGCATATGTATATTGTATCTATATATATATATATATATATAAACGATAGAAATAAAATAAACGGAGAAGACTGCGGTGCACGTAATCGAAATCGGAAACCTTTGAAACATGACTTCGAGGCGTTTACCACTGAGCCACGGAGCAGCCCGTCCTTCAAAACTCAAACGCCAAACTCGCCCACATGGTGTGAGGAGCATTGATGTCCCTACATAGTAGGTAGTCGCTTCCGAATCTAGCCTTGAGCTGTAGCAGCATGGTGGCATCCCACCCGCTGTCCAGGTTGCAGAATGCAGTGCGAACAGTTTATTTTTTCTTTACTAGGAGACGCCGCCTGCATTGGCCTTGCGAGGTGAGAGAGGGGGAGAAGAACGACGCTTTTGCTAGTCTCTAGCTGGACCGGCACGACACGCGAGACGTGATCATGCACGGGGGAGGAATGTGCCACTGCTGGCGCTGAAGTGCGACATCGTGCGACATTGTGCGAACTAATAAATACTTCGCATATCGAAGAAGTACTTGGAAAAGCGCGCAAACGTCTGCTATCACGCGTGTTTATTGTCGATACTGCACGAGCTCTGCCATGTTGCTCAGCTCCACCAATAGGGACATGCACACATCACTGCCTGCCCTCACTAGTGGAGTAAGACGGAACAATAAAATTTTGTCACAGCCGTTTCCGACGTATACACCATGTCATTTGCGAAATTCATATTGTAATGCCCATGACACACACACATGCAACGCTCCGCACATTGTGGTACACATTTGTGTAGTTATCAGACCTCTTACATTACTACTCCAGTCAGTATAACAGAGTTTCTTGCACTACTCCAGATTTGTTTAACAACAATGGAGCGAAACGTTTCCACGAACATATTTCTCTTTTGTCGCGGAAGAAAAGCCCTTTATTTAGTTGCTATCTTGAAGGTTCAAGTTAACTTTTGGAAGTCGTGACCCCATAGCTCCGATTAGGTTCCTCTTTAACGGTGCTTTCATAACGTTAATTATTCATTTCGTTTTGATTTCTTATACAGCTTGTATATTTCATTTCTTGTCTGTTTTTTTTTTGTTTTAGATGTTGGTATATGCACTGTGTGGGTGCCCGCAAATACCTGCCACACATATTCACAAGAAATGCCGGGATGCTTTCATTTCAAACTGCCACAAGAATGAGAAATGTTTGTCCGCATCAAGCTCCTCTTAAACGCATTATTATAGACACAAAAATAAACTTCAATATGGTTTGTGTGTGTTCTTATGATCAACTTCATGAAAAGCCTTGACGTTGTAAGTGAATTTACACCAATCCTTCAAATATTCGCACTTATTGTCACCTAAAGATATATTTATGTGGTGTTTAACGTCCCAAAACCACCATATGATTATGAGAGACGCCATAGTGGAGGGCTTCAGAAATTTCTACTACCAGAGGTACTTTTACGTACACCCAAATCTGAGCATACGGGCCTCCAACATTTTCGCTTCCATCGAAAATGCAGCCGCCGAAGCCGGGATTTGATCACGCGACCTGCGGGTCACCAGCCGAGTACCTTAGCCACTAGACCACCATGTCGGGGCTATCGTGCCATAACTCGTCGCACAGATATCTTTAAGCACCGTTTGTTGTCTGACCAGCTCTGCTTTCTTTCTCTCTCTTAACGTTACACTTAGCACGTTCTTTTCCATTGCTGTGTGCGTCGTCCTCAATTTACGTTGAGCCCTCTTAATAAGCCTTCTGGTTT
>WOVY01015742.1:0-44120 GCA_013436015.1 Rhipicephalus annulatus
TTTCGTTTTGAGTTTCGTGGTATTGCTTGAAATGGTTGATGAGAATGTTATTGTGGCACGAGAATTCTTGTCTGTGATACTTGGCTGCATTTATCACTCAGAAGATGGACAAAAGGAAATCATTTTCCACACCCTGTTTTGTGTGCTTCTATCTGAACCATTAAAACGGCTTGTTTTATGCTCGCATGTACAGCATCATGCCGATTGGACAGCTATTTGCAACTGTACTCAAGTGTTGCAAATAATAGAGGCTCAATTTTTTGTTTTGAGTTTCCAGGTATTGCTTGAAAGGGTTGATGAGAGTGTTTTTGTGGCACAAGAATTCTTGTGCGTGATACTTGGCTGTGTTTATCACTCAGAAGGTGGACAAGAGGAAATAGTTCTCCACGCTTTATTTTGTGCGCTGCCATCAGAACCTTTCAAAACGGCTTGTTGTATGCTTGCATGTACAGCATCATGATCATTTGAAAACTATTTCAATGGTACTCATGTCTTGCAAACAAAAGGAGCTGAATGTTTCGTTTTGAGTTTCGTGGTATTGCTTGAAATGGTTGATGAGAATGTTATTGTGGCACGAGAATTCTTGTCTGTGATACTTGGCTGCATTTATCACTCAGAAGGTGGACAAGAGGAAATATTTCTCCACGCTTTGTTTTGTACGCTTCCATCGGAACCTTTCAAAACATCTTCTTGTAAGCTTGCATGTACAGCATCATGCTCATTTGACAACTATTTGCAATGGTACTCAAGTCTTGCAAACAAAAGGAGCTGAATGTTTCATTTTGAGTTTCGAGGTATTGCTTGAAATGGTTGATGAGAGTGTTTTTGTGGCACAAGAATTCTTGTGTGTGATACTTGGCTGTGTTTATCACTGAGAAGGTAGACAAAAGGAAATAGTTCTTCACGCTTTGTTTTGTGCGCTTCCATCAGAACCTTTTAAAACGGCTTGTTGTATGCTTGCATGTAGAGCATCAAGCTGATAGGACAGCTATTAGCAATGGTACTAATGTCTTACAAACAAAAGGGGCTGAATTTTTTATTTTCAGTTGCCATGCATTGCTTGAAATGGTTCATGAGAGTGTTATTGTGGCACAAGAATGCTTGGCTGTAATACTTTCCCGTGTTTATCACTCAGAAGGTGGACAAGAGGAAATAGTTCTCCACGCTTTGTTTTGTGCGCTTCCATCTAAACCTTTCAAAACATCTTCTTGTATGCTTGCATGTACAGCATCATGATCATTTGACAACTAATTGCAATGGTACTCATGTCTTGCTAACAAAAGGAGCTGAATGTTTCATTTAGAGTTTCCAGGTATTGCATAAAATAGTTGATGGGAGTGTTTTTATGGCACAAGAATTCTTGCCTGTGATACTTGGCTGTGTTTATCACTCAGAAGGTGGACAAGAGGAAAGAGTTCTCCCCGCTTTGTTTTGTGCGCTTCTATCAGAACCTTTCAAAACGGCTTGTTGTATGCTTGCATGTAGAGCATCATGCCGATGGGACAGCTATTAGCAATGGTACTAATGTCTTACAAACAAAAGGGTCTGAATTTATTATTTTCAGTTTTCATGTATTGCTTGAAATGGTTCATGAGAGTGTTTTTGTGGCACAAGAATGCTTGTCTCTAATACTTGGCTGTGTTTATTACTCAGAAGGTGGACAAGAGGAAATTGTTCTCCACGCGTTGTTTTGTGCGCTTCAGTCTGAACCTTTCAAAACATCTTGTTGTATGCTTGCATGTACAGCATCATGCTCATTTGACAACTATTTGCAATATTACTCATGTCTTGCAAACAAAAGGGGCTGAATGTTTCATTTTGAGTTTCCAGGTATTGCTTGAAATGGTTGATGAGAGTGTTTTTTGGCCAAGAATTCTTGTCTGCGATACTTGGCTGCTTTTATCAATCAGAAGGTGGACAAGAGGAAATAATTTGCCTCACTTTGTTTTGTGTGCTCAGATCTCAAGCTTTCAGAACGGCTTTTTGTATGCTTGCCTGTACAGCATCATGCTGATTGGACAGCTATTAGCAATGGTACTCATGTCTTGCAAACAAAAGAGGCTCAATTTTTTATTTTGAGTATTCAGGTATTGCTTGAAATGGTTGATGAGAGTGTTATTGTGGCACGAGAATTCTTGTCTCTGATACTTGGCTGTGTTTATCACTCAGAAGGTGGACAAAAGGAAATAATTTTCCACACCCTGTTTTTTGTGCTTCTTTCTGAACCATTAAAACATCTTCTTGTATGCTTGCATGTACAGCATCATTATCATTTGACAACTATTTGTAATGGTACTCATGTCTTGCAAACAAGAGGAGCTGAATGTTTCATTTTGAGTTTCCATGTATTGCTTGAAATGGTTGATGAGAGTGTTTTTGTGGCACAAGAATTCTTGTCTGTGATACTTGGCTGTGTTTATAACTCACAAGGTGGACAAGAGGAAATAATTTGCCTCACTTTGTTTTGTGTGTTTCTATCTCAACCTTTCAAAACGGCTTGTTGTATGATTGCATGTACAGCATCATGCCGATGGGACAGCTATTAGCAATGGTACTCATGTCTTGCAAACAGAAGAGGCTCAATTTTTTACTTTGAGTATCCAGGTATTGCTTGAAATGGTTGATGAGAGTGTTTTTGAGGCACGAGAATTCTTGTCTGTGATACTTGGCTCTGTTTATCACTCAGAAGGTGGACAAGAGGAAATAATTTTCTACACTCTGTTTTGTGTGCTTCTATCAGAACCTATAAAACGTCTTGTTGTATGCTTGCATGTACAGCATCATGCCGATTGGACAGCTATTAGCAATGGTACTCATGTCTTGCAAACAGAAGAGGCTCAATTTTTTACTTTGAGTATCCAGGTATTGCTTGAAATGGTTCATGAGAATGTTTTTGTGGCACAAAAATGCTTGTCTGTAATACTTGGCTGTGTTTATCACTCAGAAGGTGGACAAGAGGAAATTGTTCTCCACGCTTTGTTTTGTGCGCTTCCATCTGAACCTTTCAAAACATCATCTTGTATGCTTGCATGTACAGCATCATGATCTTTTGACAACTATTTGCAATGGTACTAATGTCTTGCAAACAAAAGGAGCGGATTGTTTCGTTTTGAGTTTCCTGGTATTGCTTGAAATGGTTGATGAGAGTGTTATTGTGGCACAAGAATTCTTGTCTGTGATACTTGGCTGTGTTTATCACTCAGAAGGTTGACAAGAGGAACTAATTCTCCACACATTGATTTATGCGCTTCCATCTGAACCATTAAAACGGCTTGTTTTATGCTTGCATGTACAGCAACATGCCGATTGGACAGCTATTTGCAACTGTACTTAAGTGTTGCAAATAAAAGGGGCAAAATTTTTTGTTTTGAGTTTCCAGGTATTGCTTGAAATGGTTGATGAGAGTGTTTTTGTGGCACAAGAATTCTTGCGGGTGATACTTGGCTGTGTTTATCACTCAGAAGGTGGACAAGAGGAAAGAGTTCTCCCCGCTTTGTTTTGTGCGCTTCTATCAGAACCTTTCAAAATGGCTTGTTGTTTGCTTGCATGTAGAGCATCATGCCGATGGGACAGCTATTTGCAACGGTACTCATGTCTTGATAACAAAATGGGCTCAATTTTTAATTTGAGTTTCCGGGTATTGCTTGAAATGGTTCATGAGAGTGTTTTTGTGGCACAAGAATGCTTGTCTCTAATACTTGGCTGTGTTTATTACTCAGGTGGACAAGAGGAAATTGTTTTCCACGCTTTGTTTTGCGCGCTTCCATCTGAACCTTTCAAAACATCATCTTGTATGCTTGCATGTACAGCATCATGATCATTTGAAAACTATTTCAATGGTACTCATGTCTTGCAAACAAAAGGAGCTGAATGTTTCGTTTTGAGTTTCGTGGTATTGCTTGAAATGGTTGATGAGAATGTTATTGTGGCACGAGAATTCTTGTCTGTGATACTTGGCTGCATTTATCACTCAGAAGATGGACAAAAGGAAATCATTTTCCACACCCTGTTTTGTGTGCTTCTATCTGAACCATTAAAACGGCTTGTTTTATGCTCGCATGTACAGCATCATGCCGATTGGACAGCTATTTGCAACTGTACTCAAGTGTTGCAAATAATAGAGGCTCAATTTTTTGTTTTGAGTTTCCAGGTATTGCTTGAAAGGGTTGATGAGAGTGTTTTTGTGGCACAAGAATTCTTGTGCGTGATACTTGGCTGTGTTTATCACTCAGAAGGTGGACAAGAGGAAATAGTTCTCCACGCTTTATTTTGTGCGCTGCCATCAGAACCTTTCAAAACGGCTTGTTGTATGCTTGCATGTACAGCATCATGATCATTTGAAAACTATTTCAATGGTACTCATGTCTTGCAAACAAAAGGAGCTGAATGTTTCGTTTTGAGTTTCGTGGTATTGCTTGAAATGGTTGATGAGAATGTTATTGTGGCACGAGAATTCTTGTCTGTGATACTTGGCTGCATTTATCACTCAGAAGGTGGACAAGAGGAAATATTTCTCCACGCTTTGTTTTGTACGCTTCCATCGGAACCTTTCAAAACATCTTCTTGTAAGCTTGCATGTACAGCATCATGCTCATTTGACAACTATTTGCAATGGTACTCAAGTCTTGCAAACAAAAGGAGCTGAATGTTTCATTTTGAGTTTCGAGGTATTGCTTGAAATGGTTGATGAGAGTGTTTTTGTGGCACAAGAATTCTTGTGTGTGATACTTGGCTGTGTTTATCACTGAGAAGGTAGACAAAAGGAAATAGTTCTTCACGCTTTGTTTTGTGCGCTTTCATCAGAACCTTTTAAAACGGCTTGTTGTATGCTTGCATGTAGAGCATCAAGCTGATAGGACAGCTATTAGCAATGGTACTAATGTCTTACAAACAAAAGGGGCTGAATTTTTTATTTTCAGTTGCCATGCATTGCTTGAAATGGTTCATGAGAGTGTTATTGTGGCACAAGAATGCTTGGCTGTAATACTTTCCCGTGTTTATCACTCAGAAGGTGGACAAGAGGAAATAGTTCTCCACGCTTTGTTTTGTGCGCTTCCATCTAAACCTTTCAAAACATCTTCTTGTATGCTTGCATGTACAGCATCATGATCATTTGACAACTAATTGCAATGGTACTCATGTCTTGCTAACAAAAGGAGCTGAATGTTTCATTTAGAGTTTCCAGGTATTGCATAAAATAGTTGATGGGAGTGTTTTTATGGCACAAGAATTCTTGCCTGTGATACTTGGCTGTGTTTATCACTCAGAAGGTGGACAAGAGGAAAGAGTTCTCCCCGCTTTGTTTTGTGCGCTTCTATCAGAACCTTTCAAAACGGCTTGTTGTATGCTTGCATGTAGAGCATCATGCCGATGGGACAGCTATTAGCAATGGTACTAATGTCTTACAAACAAAAGGGTCTGAATTTATTATTTTCAGTTTTCATGTATTGCTTGAAATGGTTCATGAGAGTGTTTTTGTGGCACAAGAATGCTTGTCTCTAATACTTGGCTGTGTTTATTACTCAGAAGGTGGACAAGAGGAAATTGTTCTCCACGCGTTGTTTTGTGCGCTTCAGTCTGAACCTTTCAAAACATCTTGTTGTATGCTTGCATGTACAGCATCATGCTCATTTGACAACTATTTGCAATATTACTCATGTCTTGCAAACAAAAGGGGCTGAATGTTTCATTTTGAGTTTCCAGGTATTGCTTGAAATGGTTGATGAGAGTGTTTTTTGGCACAAGAATTCTTGTCTGCGATACTTGGCTGCTTTTATCAATCAGAAGGTGGACAAGAGGAAATAATTTGCCTCACTTTGTTTTGTGTGCTCAGATCTCAAGCTTTCAGAACGGCTTTTTGTATGCTTGCCTGTACAGCATCATGCTGATTGGACAGCTATTAGCAATGGTACTCATGTCTTGCAAACAAAAGAGGCTCAATTTTTTATTTTGAGTATTCAGGTATTGCTTGAAATGGTTGATGAGAGTGTTATTGTGGCACGAGAATTCTTGTCTCTGATACTTGGCTGTGTTTATCACTCAGAAGGTGGACAAAAGGAAATAATTTTCCACACCCTGTTTTTTGTGCTTCTTTCTGAACCATTAAAACATCTTCTTGTATGCTTGCATGTACAGCATCATTATCATTTGACAACTATTTGTAATGGTACTCATGTCTTGCAAACAAGAGGAGCTGAATGTTTCATTTTGAGTTTCCATGTATTGCTTGAAATGGTTGATGAGAGTGTTTTTGTGGCACAAGAATTCTTGTCTGTGATACTTGGCTGTGTTTATAACTCACAAGGTGGACAAGAGGAAATAATTTGCCTCACTTTGTTTTGTGTGTTTCTATCTCAACCTTTCAAAACGGCTTGTTGTATTTATTTTTATTTATTTATTTAATACTGCCAACTTGCTTTACAAGCCATAGGCAGGAGTGGATTGTACACAAAAGAAAATGTTGAACAATCTGTGAGAACGGTTCCAAACAAATCTGTGGAATAAAACTAAAAACAGTGTTGAACAATCTTTTCAGTATGTGAAACAAGAAACAACAGGTTCCAGTAAAACACACACGATAATACAGTTGAAAATACTGGTAAGAAAATATATGGACCACAGGGTGAAAAAATGTTTCAGTTTAGGACAAATAAAATAACTACAAGGGGAAAAAAAAGAGAAGAAATGTGCAAAAAGAGCGCATGTTTACGCAGTAGTCTGCTCGACAACGATAAGAAGGGTGTAATGACTTTTGTTTCAATGTCGCACGCCATCTGGAAAGCGACAGACGCCACAGGAAACATCTCGGTCATAGATGAGCGAGAGCGTGCATAAACGACGACATGGTTGGGCTCTGTAATACATTTTCAGGCAATGCGTTCCATTCATGGATTGTACGAGGGAAGAACGATTTTTTGAACATGTTGGTTCGGCACGAGTATTCGATTAACTTGAACGAATGAGATGAACGGGTTGGGCGCCTACTACACGGTTTAATATACAATTCCCTATCTATTTTGACATGTTGTCGATGAATCAGGTATAACATCTTGAGCCTGTCTCGATAGCGTCGTACCTCTAGAGTTTCGAGGTTCGCGTCCTGTAAAAGAGCACTGACGGATGTATGACGACGGTAAGAATTAAAGATAAATCTGACTGCTTTCCGCTGTATGTTTTCGATTTCGCTTACGTTTGAATGGGTGTAGGGGCCCCAGACAGGAGTAGCGTATTCTAGTAATGGTCTTATGAATGTCTTGTAGGCCAACAATTTTATATTGCTCGTAGATTTAGCCAAGGTTCTTCTCAGGTATCCAAGTTTCTTCATGGCCTTTTTTTTAATGTGAGCTACATGGTTACTCCACCTAAGGTCCGACGTGATCACTAAACCGAGGTATTTATATTGCGTGACAGACGATAAGTTATGGCCATTAATGCTGTACACAAAAGGTAACGACTTCTGTTTGCGTGTTATGGTCATCGATACTGTTTTTCTGAGGTTAATGCTCATTTGCCATTCTAAGCACCAAGTAGCTATAACTGATAAAGATGAATTTAGGATAGCCTGATCTGCCTCGCTGTGGATTTCATTGTAGAGTATGCAGTCGTCTGCAAACAACCGAATTTTAACTGGTATGTGTTGCACTATGTCATTAATGAACAGTAGAAAAAACAGGGGACCCAAGACTGATCCCTGTGGTATTCCAGACCGCACATCAGATGAGTCCGACTTTGCGTCGTCGACAACGACTGTTTGTCGCCTGTTTGTCAGATACGCCTCTATCCATTGAAGTAGCTGGTCGTTTTTGAGAATGGGTTTTAGTTTTAATAGCAACTTTTGATGGGATACACGGTCAAAGGCCTTTTCAAAATCCAAAAATATTATGTCAATTTGACCTTGGCTGTCCAGTGCTGCCGCAATTTCATGTACGGTTTCCAGTAGTTGCGTTACGGTTGACATTCCGCGACGGAAGCCGTGTTGACGTGTGTCGCAGAGGCCATTATTTTCAATGAAGACTGAAATGTGCTTAAATATAATGTGCTCCATCAGTTTCGATGAGGTACAAAGAAGAGAGATAGGGCGGTAGGAGGACAGCAGTGAGCGGTCTTCTGATTTAGGGATGGGAATAATCTTTGCATGCTTCCAGTCGTGTGGTATTTCTGCACGTGAAAGTGATTTGTTGAAAATAATGCACAGATATTTGGCGCACCATTCCGCATATCTCCGGAGGAAAGCATTAGGTATTTCATCGACGCCTGGCGATTTTTTCACGTCAATGCCAAGAAGCAAGGACAGTACTCCCGCTTCGTTTATGTCGAGGGAGCTTATGGGCGGAGTAGCGTCTAGAACAGATATGCGTGGTATCTTGCCATCATCACTCGTGAACACGGAGCAGAAGTACTCGTTCAGTGCATTTGCAATTCTGAGTTTGTCAGTCAACATGATACCATCAACACAAATATCAGACACGTGGGTCTTCTTTGGCGATAGATATCTCCAGAACTTATCCGGGGATGACTCAAGAAAGTTTTTCAGTGAAACATTTTGATAGTGATCTTTAGCTTTTAATATGCCGTTTTTAAGCTGTCGGCGCAGGTTGGTTAGCTTATCAGAGTTTGCTTTTGATGGTCGTACCGTATGCTGCTTTCTCACTTTTTTTAATTTTCGCCCAAGACGCACAAGGTTTCTTGTCATCCACGGATTCGTTTCACACACATATTTTCGCTTTTTGGGCACAAAATTGTCGATACAGTTGTGAACAAGTTTTTTAAAAACTTGTATGATTGCATGTACAGCATCATGCCGATGGGACAGCTATTAGCAATGGTACTCATTGTCTTGCAAACAAAAGAGGCTCAATTTTTTATTTTGAGTATCCAGGTATTGCTTGAAATGGTTGATGAGAGTGTTATTGTGGCACGAGAATTCTTGTCTCTGATACTTGGCTGTGTTTATCACTCAGAAGGTGGACAAAAGGAAATAATTTTCCACACCCTGTTTTTTGTGCTTCTTTCTGAACCATTAAAACATCTTCTTGTATGCTTGCATGTACAGCATCATTATCACTTGACAACAATTTGTAATGGTACTCATGTCTTGCAAACAAGAGGAGCTGAATGTTTCATTTTGAGTTTCCAGGTATTGCTTGAAATGGTTGATGAGAGTGTTTTTATGGCAAAAGAATTCTTGTCTGTGATACTTGGCTGTGTTTATCACTCAGAAGGTGGACAAGAGGAACTAATTCTCCACACTTTGTTTTGTGCGCTTCAATCTGAACCTTTTAAAACGTCTTGATGTGTGCTTGCATGTACAGCATCATGCCGATGGGACAGCTATTAGCAATGGTACTAATGTCTTACAAACAAAAGGGGCTGAATTTTTTATTTTCAGTTGCCATGCATTGCTTGAAATGGTTCATGAGAGTGTTATTGTGGCACAAGAATGCTTGGCTGTAATACTTTCCTGTGTTTATCACTCAGGAGGTGGACAAGAGGAAATAGTTCTCCACGCTTTGTTTTGTGCGCTTCCATCTAAACCTTTCAAAACATCTTCTTGTATGCTTGCATGTACAGCATCATGATCATTTGACAACTAATTGCAATGGTACTCATGTCTTGCAAACAAAAGGAGCTGAATGTTTCATTTAGAGTTTCCAGGTATTGCATAAAATAGTTGATGGGAGTGTTTTTATGGCACAAGAATTCTTGCCTGTGATACTTGGCTGTGTTTATCACTCAGAAGGTGGACAAGAGGAAAGAGTTCTCCCCGCTTTGTTTTGTGCGCTTCTATCAGAACCTTTCAAAACGGCTTGTTGTATGCTTGCATGTAGAGCATCATGCCGATGGGACAGCTATTAGCAATGGCACTAATGTCTTACAAACAAAAGGGTCTGAATTTATTATTTTCAGTTTTCATGTATTGCTTGAAATGGTTCATGAGAGTGTTTTTGTGGCACAAGAATGCTTGTCTCTAATACTTGGCTGTGTTTATTACTCAGAAGGTGGACAAGAGGAAATTGTTCTCCACGCTTTGTTTTGTGCGCTTCCATCTGAACCTTTCAAAACATCGTCTTGTATGCTTGCATGTACAGCATCATGATCATTTGACAACTATTTCAATGGTACTCATGTCTTGCAAACAAAAGGAGCTGAATGTTTCGTTTTGAGTTTCGTGGTATTGCTTGAAATGGTTGATGAGAATGTTATTGTGGCACGAGAATTCTTGTCTGTGATACTTGGCTGCATTTATCACTCAGAAGGTGGACAAAAGGAAATGATTTTCCACACCCTGTTTTGTGTGCTTCTATCTGAACCATTAAAACGGCTTGTTTTATGCTCGCATGTACAGCATCATGCCGATTGGACAGCTATTTGCAACTGTACTCAAGTGTTGCAAATAATAGAGGCTCAATTTTTTGTTTTGAGTTTCCAGATATTGCTTGAAATGGTTCATGAGAGTGTTTTTGTGGCACAAGAATTCTTGTGGGTGATACTTGGCTGTGTTTATCACTCAGAAGGTGGACAAGAGGAAATAGTTCTCCACCCTTTATTATGTGCGCTACCATCAGAACCTTTCAAAACGTATTGTTGTATGCTTGCATGTACAGCATCATGCCGATTGGACAGCTATTTGAAACGGTACTCATGTCTTGCGAACAAAAGGAGCTGAATGTTTCATTTTGAGTTTCGAGGTATTGCTTGAAATGGTTGATGAGAGTGTTTTTGTGGCACAAGAATTCTTGTGTGTGATACTTGGCTGTGTTTATCACTCAGAAGGTGGACAAGAGGAAATAGTTCTCCACGCTTTGTTTTGTGCACTTCCATCAGAACCTTTCAAAACGCCTTGTTGTATGCTTGCATGTACAGAATCATGCCCATTGGACAGCTATTAGCAATGGTACTCATGTCTTGCAAACAAAATAGGCTCAGTTTTTCATTTTGCGTTTCCATGTATTGCTTGAAATGGTTGATGAGAGTGTTTTTGTGGCACAAGAATTCTTGTCTGTGATACTTGGCTGTGTTTATAACTCAGAAGGTGGACAAG
This sequence comes from Rhipicephalus annulatus, assembly GCA_013436015.1. Classification (NCBI taxonomy): domain Eukaryota; kingdom Metazoa; phylum Arthropoda; class Arachnida; order Ixodida; family Ixodidae; genus Rhipicephalus; species Rhipicephalus annulatus. The sequence continues at coordinate 11,042 of WOVY01015742.1, forward strand.
AGGAAATAATTTGCCTCACTTTGTTTTGTGTGTTTCTATCTCAACCTTTCAAAACGGCTTGTTGTATGATTGCATGTACAGCATCATGCCGATTGGACAGCTATTAGCAATGGTACTAATGTCTTACAAACAAAAAGGGCTGAATTTTTTATTTTCAGTTTCCATGTATTGCTTAAAATGGTTCATGAGAGTGTTTTTGTGGCACAAGAATGCTTGTCTGCAATACTTGGCTGCATTTATCACTCAGAAGGTGGACAAGAGGAAATTGTTCTCCACGCGTTGTTTTGTGCGCTTCAGTCTGAACCTTTCAAAACATCTTGTTGTATGCTTGCATGTACAGCATCATGCTCATTTGACAACTATTTGCAATATTACTCATGTCTTGCAAACAAAAGGGGCTGAATGTTTCATTTTGAGTTTCCAGGTATTGCTTGAAATGGTTGATGAGAGTGTTTTTTTTGGCACAAGAATTCTTGTCTGTGATACTTGGCTGTGTTTATCAATCAGAAGGTGGACAAGAGGAAATAATTTGCCTCACTTTGTTTTGTGTGCTCAGATCTCAACCTTTCAGAACGGCTTTTTGTATGCTTGCCTGTACAGCATCATGCTGATTGGACAGCTATTAGCAATGGTACTCATGTCTTGCAAACAAAAGAGGCTCAATTTTTTTATTTTGAGTATTCAGGTATTGCTTGAAATGGTTGATGAGAGTGTTATTGTGGCACGAGAATTCTTGTCTCTGATACTTGGCTGTGTTTATCACTCAGAAGGTGGACAAAAGGAAATAATTTTCCACACCCTGTTTTTTGTGCTTCTTTCTGAACCATTAAAACATCTTCTTGTATGCTTGCATGTACAGCATCATTATCATTTGACAACTATTTGTAATGGTACTCATGTCTTGCAAACAAGAGGAGCTGAATGTTTCATTTTGAGTTTCCATGTATTGCTTGAAATGGTTGATGAGAGTGTTTTTGTGGCACAAGAATTCTTGTCTGTGATACTTGGCTGTGTTTATAACTCAGAAGGTGGACAAGAGGAAATAATTTGCCTCACTTTGTTTTGTGTGTTTCTATCTCAACCTTTCAAAACGGCTTGTTGTATGATTGCATGTACAGCATCATGCCGATGGGACAGCTATTAGCAATGGTACTCATGTCTTGCAAACAAAAGAGGCTCAATTTTTTATTTTGAGTATCCAGGTATTGCTTGAAATGGTTGATGAGAGTGTTATTGTGGCACGAGAAATCTTGTCTCTGATACTTGGCTGTGTTTATCACTCAGAAGGTGGACAAAAGGAAATAATTTTCCACACCCTGTTTTTTGTGCTTCTTTCTGAATCATTAAAACATCTTCTTGTATGCTTGCATGTACAGCATCATTATCACTTGACAACAATTTGTAATGGTACTCATGTCTTGCAAACAAGAGGGGCTGAATGTTTCATTTTGAGTTTCCAGGTATTGCTTGAAATGGTTGATGAGAGTGTTTTTATGGCAAAAGAATTCTTGTCTGTGATACTTGGCTGTGTTTATCACTCAGAAGGTGGACAAGAGTAACTAATTCTCCACACTTTGATTTGTGCGCTTCAATCTGAACCTTTTCAAACGTCTTGATGTGTGCTTGCATGTACAGCATCATGCCGATGGGACAGCTATTAGCAATGGTACTAATGTCTTACAAACAAAAGGGGCTGAATTTTTTATTTTCAGTTGCCATGCATTGCTTGAAATGGTTCATGAGAGTGTTATTGTGGCACAAGAATGCTTGGCTGTAATACTTTCCTGTGTTTATCACTCAGAAGGTGGACAAGAGGAAATAGTTCTCCACGCTTTGTTTTGTGCGCTTCCATCTAAACCTTTCAAAACATCTTCTTGTATGCTTGCATGTACAGCATCATGATCATTTGACAACTAATTGCAATGGTACTCATGTCTTGCAAACAAAAGGAGCTGAATGTTTCATCTAGAGTTTCCAGGTATTGCATATAATAGTTGATGGGAGTGTTTTTATGGCACAAGAATTCTTGCCTGTGATACTTGGCTGTGTTTATCACTCAGAAGGTGGACAAGAGGAAAGAGTTCTCCCCGCTTTGTTTTGTGCGCTTCTATCAGAACCTTTCAAAACGGCTTGTTGTATGCTTGCATGTAGAGCATCATGCCGATGGGACAGCTATTAGCAATGGTACTAATGTCTTACAAACAAAAGGGTCTGAATTTATTGTTTTCAGTTTTCATGTATTGCTTGAAATGGTTCATGAGAGTGTTTTTGTGGCACAAGAATGCTTGTCTCTAATACTTGGCTGTGTTTATTACTCAGAAGGTGGACAAGAGGAAATTGTTCTCCATGCTTTGTTTTGTGCGCTTCCATCTGAACCTTTCAAAACATCATCTTGTATGCTTGCATGTACAGCATCATGATCATTTGACAACGGAGCTGAATGTTTCGTTTTGAGTTTCGTGGTATTGCTTGAAATGGTTGATGAGAATGTTATTGTGGCACGAGAATTCTTGTCTGTGATACTTGGCTGCATTTATCACTCAGAAGGTGGACAAAAGGAAATGATTTTCCACACCCTGTTTTGTGTGCTTCTATCTGAACCATTAAAACGGCTTGTTTTATGCTCGCATGTACAGCATCATGCCGATTGGACAGCTATTTGCAACTGTACTCAAGTGTTGCAAATAATAGAGGCTCAATTTTTTGTTTTGAGTTTCCAGATATTGCTTGAAATGGTTCATGAGAGTGTTTTTGTGGCACAAGAATGCTTGTCTCTAATACTTGGCTGTGTTTATTACTCAGAAGGTGGACAAGAGGAAATTGTTCTCCACGCTTTGTTTTGTGCGCTTCCATCTGAACCTTTCAAAACATCGTCTTGTATGCTTGCATGTACAGCATCATGATCATTTGACAACTATTTCAATGGTACTCATGTCTTGCAAACAAAAGGAGCTGAATGTTTCGTTTTGAGTTTCGTGGTATTGCTTGAAATGGTTGATGAGAATGTTATTGTGGCACGAGAATTCTTGTCTGTGATACTTGGCTGCATTTATCACTCAGAAGGTGGACAAAAGGAAATGATTTTCCACACCCTGTTTTGTGTGCTTCTATCTGAACCATTAAAACGGCTTGTTTTATGCTCGCATGTACAGCATCATGCCGATTGGACAGCTATTTGCAACTGTACTCAAGTGTTGCAAATAATAGAGGCTCAATTTTTTGTTTTGAGTTTCCAGATATTGCTTGAAATGGTTCATGAGAGTGTTTTTGTGGCACAAGAATTCTTGTGGGTGATACTTGGCTGTGTTTATCACTCAGAAGGTGGACAAGAGGCAATAGTTCTCCACCCTTTATTATGTGCGCTACCATCAGAACCTTTCAAAACGTATTGTTGTATGCTTGCATGTACAGCATCATGCCGATTGGACAGCTATTTGAAACGGTACTCATGTCTTGCGAACAAAGGAGCTGAATGTTTCATTTTGAGTTTCGAGGTATTGCTTGAAATGGTTGATGAGAGTGTTTTTGTGGCACAAGAATTCTTGTGTGTGATACTTGGCTGTGTTTATCACTCAGAAGGTGGACAAGAGGAAATAGTTCTCCACGCTTTGTTTTGTGCACTTCCATCAGAACCTTTCAAAACGCCTTGTTGTATGCTTGCATGTACAGAATCATGCCCATTGGACAGCTATTAGCAATGGTACTCATGTCTTGCAAACAAAATAGGCTCAGTTTTTCATTTTGCGTTTCCATGTATTGCTTGAAATGGTTGATGAGAGTGTTTTTGTGGCACAAGAATTCTTGTCTGTGATACTTGGCTGTGTTTATAACTCAGAAGGTGGACAAGAGGAAATAATTTGCCTCACTTTGTTTTGTGTGTTTCTATCTCAACCTTTCAAAACGGCTTGTTGTATGATTGCATGTACAGCATCATGCCGATTGGACAGCTATTAGCAATGGTACTAATGTCTTACAAACAAAAAGGGCTGAATTTTTTATTTTCAGTTTCCATGTATTGCTTAAAATGGTTCATGAGAGTGTTTTTGTGGCACAAGAATGCTTGTCTGCAATACTTGGCTGCGTTTATCACTCAGAAGGTGGACAAGAGGAAATTGTTCTCCACGCGTTGTTTTGTGCGCTTCAGTCTGAACCTTTCAAAACATCTTGTTGTATGCTTGCATGTACAGCATCATGCTCATTTGACAACTATTTGCAATATTACTCATGTCTTGCAAACAAAAGGGGCTGAATGTTTCATTTTGAGTTTCCAGGTATTGCTTGAAATGGTTGATGAGAGTGTTTTTTTTGGCACAAGAATTCTTGTCTGTGATACTTGGCTGTGTTTATCAATCAGAAGGTGGACAAGAGGAAATAATTTGCCTCACTTTGTTTTGTGTGCTCAGATCCCAACCTTTCAGAACGGCTTTTTGTATGCTTGCCTGTACAGCATCATGCTGATTGGACAGCTATTAGCAATGGTACTCATGTCTTGCAAACAAAAGAGGCTCAATTTTTTTATTTTGAGTATTCAGGTATTGCTTGAAATGGTTGATGAGAGTGTTATTGTGGCACGAGAATTCTTGTCTCTGATACTTGGCTGTGTTTATCACTCAGAAGGTGGACAAAAGGAAATAATTTTCCACACCCTGTTTTTTGTGCTTCTTTCTGAACCATTAAAACATCTTCTTGTATGCTTGCATGTACAGCATCATTATCATTTGACAACTATTTGTAATGGTACTCCTGTCTTGCAAACAAGAGGAGCTGAATGTTTCATTTTGAGTTTCCATGTATTGCTTGAAATGGTTGATGAGAGTGTTTTTGTGGCACAAGAATTCTTGTCTGTGATACTTGGCTGTGTTTATAACTCAGAAGGTGGACAAGAGGAAATAATTTGCCTCACTTTGTTTTGTGTGTTTCTATCTCAACCTTTCAAAACGGCTTGTTGTATGATTGCATGTACAGCATCATGCCGATGGGACAGCTATTAGCAATGGTACTCATGTCTTGCAAACAAAAGAGGCTCAATTTTTTATTTTGAGTATCCAGGTATTGCTTGAAATGGTTGATGAGAGTGTTATTGTGGCACGAGAATTCTTGTCTCTGATACTTGGCTGTGTTTATCACTCAGAAGGTGGACAAAAGGAAATAATTTTCCACACCCTGTTTTTTGTGCTTCTTTCTGAATCATTAAAACATCTTCTTGTATGCTTGCATGTACAGCATCATTATCACTTGACAACAATTTGTAATGGTACTCATGTCTTGCAAACAAGAGGGGCTGAATGTTTCATTTTGAGTTTCCAGGTATTGCTTGAAATGGTTGATGAGAGTGTTTTTATGGCAAAAGAATTCTTGTCTGTGATACTTGGCTGTGTTTATCACTCAGAAGGTGGACAAGAGGAACTAATTCTCCACACTTTGATTTGTGCGCTTCAATCTGAACCTTTTAAAACGTCTTGATGTGTGCTTGCATGTACAGCATCATGCCGATGGGACAGCTATTAGCAATGGTACTAATGTCTTACAAACAAAAGGGGCTGAATTTTTTATTTTCAGTTGCCATGCATTGCTTGAAATGGTTCATGAGAGTGTTATTGTGGCACAAGAATGCTTGGCTGTAATACTTTCCTGTGTTTATCACTCAGAAGGTGGACAAGAGGAAATAGTTCTCCACGCTTTGTTTTGTGCGCTTCCATCTAAACCTTTCAAAACATCTTCTTGTATGCTTGCATGTACAGCATCATGATCATTTGACAACTAATTGCAATGGTACTCATGTCTTGCAAACAAAAGGAGCTGAATGTTTCATCTAGAGTTTCCAGGTATTGCATATAATAGTTGATGGGAGTGTTTTTATGGCACAAGAATTCTTGCCTGTGATACTTGGCTGTGTTTATCACTCAGAAGGTGGACAAGAGGAAAGAGTTCTCCCCGCTTTGTTTTGTGCGCTTCTATCAGAACCTTTCAAAACGGCTTGTTGTATGCTTGCATGTAGAGCATCATGCCGATGGGACAGCTATTAGCAATGGTACTAATGTCTTACAAACAAAAGGGTCTGAATTTATTGTTTTCAGTTTTTATGTATTGCTTGAAATGGTTCATGAGAGTGTTTTTGTGGCACAAGAATGCTTGTCTCTAATACTTGGCTGTGTTTATTACTCAGAAGGTGGACAAGAGGAAATTGTTCTCCACGCTTTGTTTTGTGCGCTTCCATCTGAACCTTTCAAAACATCATCTTGTATGCTTGCATGTACAGCATCATGATCATTTGACAACGGAGCTGAATGTTTCGTTTTGAGTTTCGTGGTATTGCTTGAAATGGTTGATGAGAATGTTATTGTGGCACGAGAATTCTTGTCTGTGATACTTGGCTGCATTTATCACTCAGAAGGTGGACAAAAGGAAATGATTTTCCACACCCTGTTTTGTGTGCTTCTATCTGAACCATTAAAACGGCTTGTTTTATGCTCGCATGTACAGCATCATGCCGATTGGACAGCTATTTGCAACTGTACTCAAGTGTTGCAAATAATAGAGGCTCAATTTTTTGTTTTGAGTTTCCAGATATTGCTCGAAATGGTTCATGAGAGTGTTTTTGTGGCACAAGAATTCTTGTGGGTGATACTTGGCTGTGTTTATCACTCAGAAGGTGGACAAGAGGAAATAGTTCTCCACCCTTTATTTTGTGCGCTACCATCAGAACCTTTCAAAACGTATTGTTGTATGCTTGCATGTACAGCATCATGCCGATTGGACAGCTATTTGAAACGGTACTCATGTCTTGCGAACAAAAGGAGCTGAATGTTTCATTTTGAGTTTCGAGGTATTGCTTGAAATGGTTGATGAGAGTGTTTTTGTGGCACAAGAATTCTTGTGTGTGATACTTGGCTGTGTTTATCACTCAGAAGGTGGACAAGAGGAAATAGTTCTCCACGCTTTGTTTTGTGCGCTTCCATCAGAACCTTTCAAAACGCCTTGTTGTATGCTTGCATGTACAGAATCATGCCCATTGGACAGCTATTAGCAATGGTACTCATGTCTTGCAAACAAAATAGGCTCAGTTTTTCATTTTGCGTTTCCATGTATTGCTTGAAATGGTTGATGAGAGTGTTTTTGTGGCACAAGAATTCTTGTCTGTGATACTTGGCTGTGTTTATAACTCAGAAGGTGGACAAGAGGAAATAATTTGCCTCACTTTGTTTTGTGTGTTTCTATCTCAACCTTTCAAAACGGCTTGTTGTATGATTGCATGTACAGCATCATGCCGATTGGACAGCTATTAGCAATGGTACTAATGTCTTACAAACAAAAGGGGCTGAATTTTTTATTTTCAGTTTCCATGTATTGCTTGAAATGGTTCATGAGAGTGTTTTTGTGGCGCAAGAATGCTTGTCTGCAATACTTGGCTGCGTTTATCACTCAGAAGGTAGACAAGAGGAAATTGTTCTCCACGCGTTGTTTTGTGCGCTTCAGTCTGAACCTTTCAAAACATCTTGTTGTATGCTTGCATGTACAGCATCATGCTCATTTGACAACTATTTGCAATATTACTCATGTCTTGCAAACAAAAGGGGCTGAATGTTTCATTTTGAGTTTCCAGGTATTGCTTGAAATGGTTGATGAGAGTGTTTTTTTGGCACAAGAATTCTTGTCTGTGATACTTGGCTGTGTTTATCAATCAGAAGGTGGACAAGAGGAAATAATTTGCCTCACTTTGTTTTGTGTGCTCAGATCTCAACCTTTCAGAACGGCTTTTTGTATGCTTGCCTGTACAGCATCATGCTGATTGGACAGCTATTAGCAATGGTACTCATGTCTTGCAAACAAAAGAGGCTCAATTTTTTATTTTGAGTATTCAGGTATTGCTTGAAATGGTTGATGAGAGTGTTATTGTGGCACGAGAATTCTTGTCTCTGATACTTGGCTGTGTTTATCACTCAGAAGGTGGACAAAAGGAAATAATTTTCCACACCCTGTTTTTTGTGCTTCTTTCTGAACCATTAAAACATCTTCTTGTATGCTTGCATGTACAGCATCATTATCATTTGACAACTATTTGTAATGGTACTCATGTCTTGCAAACAAGAGGAGCTGAATGTTTCATTTTGAGTTTCCATGTATTGCTTGAAATGGTTGATGAGAGTGTTTTTGTGGCACAAGAATTCTTGTCTGTGATACTTGGCTGTGTTTATAACTCAGAAGGTGGACAAGAGGAAATAATTTGCCTCACTTTGTTTTGTGTGTTTCTATCTCAACCTTTCAAAACGGCTTGTTGTATGATTGCATGTACAGCATCATGCCGATGGGACAGCTATTAGCAATGGTACTCATGTCTTGCAAACAAAAGAGGCTCAATTTTTTATTTTGAGTATCCAGGTATTGCTTGAAATGGTTGATGAGAGTGTTATTGTGGCACGAGAATTCTTGTCTCTGATACTTGGCTGTGTTTATCACTCAGAAGGTGGACAAAAGGAAATAATTTTCCACACCCTGTTTTTTGTGCTTCTTTCTGAACCATTAAAACATCTTCTTGTATGCTTGCATGTACAGCATCATTATCACTTGACAACAATTTGTAATGGTACTCATGTCTTGCAAACAAGAGGAGCTGAATGTTTCATTTTGAGTTTCCAGGTATTGCTTGAAATGGTTGATGAGAGTGTTTTTATGGCAAAAGAATTCTTGTCTGTGATACTTGGCTGTGTTTATCACTCAGAAGGTGGACAAAAGGAACTAATTCTTCACACTTTGATTTGTGCGCTTCAATCTGAACCTTTTAAAACGTCTTGATGTGTGCTTGCATGTACAGCATCATGCCGATGGGACAGCTATTAGCAATGGTACTAATGTCTTACAAACAAAAGGGGCTGAATTTTTTATTTTCAGTTGCCATGCATTGCTTGAAATGGTTCATGAGAGTGTTATTGTGGCACAAGAATGCTTGGCTGTAATACTTTCCTGTGTTTATCACTCAGAAGGTGGACAAGAGGAAATAGTTCTCCACGCTTTGTTTTGTGCGCTTCCATCTAAACCTTTCAAAACATCTTCTTGTATGCTTGCATGTACAGCATCATGATCATTTGACAACTAATTGCAATGGTACTCATGTCTTGCAAACAAAAGGAGCTGAATGTTTCATCTAGAGTTTCCAGGTATTGCATATAATAGTTGATGGGAGTGTTTTTATGGCACAAGAATTCTTGCCTGTGATACTTGGCTGTGTTTATCACTCAGAAGGTGGACAAGAGGAAAGAGTTCTCCCCGCTTTGTTTTGTGCGCTTCTATCAGAACCTTTCAAAACGGCTTGTTGTATGCTTGCATGTAGAGCATCATGCCGATGGGACAGCTATTAGCAATGGTACTAATGTCTTACAAACAAAAGGGTCTGAATTTATTATTTTCAGTTTTCATGTATTGCTTGAAATGGTTCATGAGAGTGTTTTTGTGGCACAAGAATGCTTGTCTCTAATACTTGGCTGTGTTTATTACTCAGAAGGTGGACAAGAGGAAATTGTTCTCCACGCTTTGTTTTGTGCGCTTCCATCTGAACCTTTCAAAACATCATCTTGTATGCTTGCATGTACAGCATCATGATCATTTGACAACTATTTCAATGGTACTCATGTCTTGCAAACAAAAGGAGCTGAATGTTTCGTTTTGAGTTTCGTGGTATTGCTTGAAATGGTTGATGAGAATGTTATTGTGGCACGAGAATTCTTGTCTGTGATACTTGGCTGCATTTATCACTCAGAAGGTGGACAAAAGGAAATGATTTTCCACACCCTGTTTTGTGTGCTTCTATCTGAGCCATTAAAACGGCTTGTTTTATGCTCGCATGTACAGCATCATGCCGATTGGACAGCTATTTGCAACTGTACTCAAGTGTTGCAAATAATAGAGGCTCAATTTTTTGTTTTGAGTTTCCAGATATTGCTTGAAATGGTTCATGAGAGTGTTTTTGTGGCACAAGAATGCTTGTCTGCAATACTTGGCTGCGTTTATCACTCAGAAGGTGGACAAGAGGAAATTGTTCTCCACGCGTTGTTTTGTGCGCTTCAGTCTGAACCTTTCAAAACATCTTGTTGTATGCTTGCATGTACAGCATCATGTTCATTTGACAACTATTTGCAATATTACTCATGTCTTGCAAACAAAAGAGGCTGAATGTTTCATTTTGAGTTTCCAGGTATTGCTTGAAATGGTTGATGAGAGTGTTTTTTTGGCGCAAGAATTCTTGTCTGTGATACTTGGCTGTGTTTATCACTCAGAAGGTGGACAAAAGGAAATAATTTTCCACACCCTGTTTTTTGTGCTTCTTTCTGAACCATTAAAACATCTTCTTGTATGCTTGCATGTACAGCATCATTATCATTTGACAACTATTTGTAATGGTACTCATGTCTTGCAAACAAGAGGAGCTGAATGTTTCATTCTGAGTTTCCATGTACTGCTTGAAATGGTTGATGAGAGTGTTTTTGTGGCACAAGAATTCTTGTCTGTGATACTTGGCTGTGTTTATCAATCAGAAGGTGGACAAGAGGAAATAATTTGCCTCACTTTGTTTTGTGTGCTCAGATCTCAACCTTTCAGAACGGCTTTTTGTATGCTTGCCTGTACAGCATCATGCTGATTGGACAGCTATTAGCAATGGTACTCATGTCTTGCAAACAAAAGGAGCTGAATGTTTCGTTTTGAGTTTCCTGGTGTTGCTTGAAATGGTTGATGAGAGTGTTATTGTGGCACGAGAATTCTTGTCTGTGATACTTGGCTGTGTTTATCACTCAGAAGGTGGACAAAAGGAAATAATTTTCCACACCCTGTTTTTTGTGCTTCTTTCTGAACCATTAAAACATCTTCTTGTATGCTTGCATGTACAGCATCATTATCATTTGACAACTATTTGTAATGGTACTCATGTCTTGCAAACAAGAGGCGCTGAATGTTTCATTCTGAGTTTCCATGTATTGCTTGAAATGGTTGATGAGAGTGTTTTTGTGGCACAAGAATTCTTGTCTGTGATACTTGGCTGTGTTTATAACTCAGAAGGTGGACAAGAGGAAATAATTTGCCTCACTTTGTTTTGTGTGTTTCTATCTCAACCTTTCAAAACGTCTTGATGTGTGCTTGCATGTACAGCATCATGCCGATTGGACAGCTAATAGCAATGGTACTCATGTCTTGCAAACAAAAGAGGCTCAATTTTCTATTTTGAGTATCCAGGTATTGCTTGAAATGGTTGATGAGAGTGTTATTGAGGCATGAGAATTCTTGTCTGTGATACTTGGCTGTGTTTATCACTCAGAAGGTGGACAAAAGGAAATAATTTTCCACACCCTGTTTTGTGTGCTTCTATCTGAACCATTAAAACGGCTTGTTTTATGCTTGCATGTACAGCATCATGCCGATTGGACAGCTATTTGAGACTGTGCTCAAGTTTTGCAAATAAAAGAGGCTCAATTTTCTGTTTTGAGTTTCCAGGTATTGCTTGAAATGGTTGATAAGAGTGTTTTTGTCGCACAAGAATTCTTGTGGGTGATACTTGGCTGTGTTTATCACTCAGAAGGTGGATAAGAGGAAATAGTTCTCAACGCTTTGTTTTGTGCGCTTCCATCTGAACCTTTCAAAACATCTTGTTGTATGCTTGCATGTACAGCATCATGCTCATTTGACAGCTATTTGCAATAGTACTCATGTCTTGCAAACAAAAGGAGCTGAATGTTTCATTTTGAGTTTCCAAGTATAGCTTGAAATGGTTGATGAGAGTGTTTTTGTGGCACAAGAATTCTTGTCTGTGATACTTGTCTGTGTTTATCACTCAGAAGGTGGACAAGAGGAACTAATTCTCCACACTTTGATTTGTGTGCTTCCATCTGAACCTTTAAAAACGACTTGTTGTATGATTGCATGTACAGCATCATGCCGATTGGACAACTATTAGGAATGGTACTAGTGTCTTACAAACAAGAGGGTCTGAATTTTTAATGTTCAGTTTTCATGTATTGCTTGAAATGGTTCATGAGAGTGTTTTGTGGCACAAGAATGCTTGTCTGTAATACTTGGCTGTGTTTATCACTCAGAAGGTGGACAAGAGGAAATTGTTCTCCACGCTTTGTTTTGTGCGCTTCCATCTGAACCTTTCAAAACATCATCTTGTATGCTTGCATGTACAGCATTATGATCATTTGACAACTATTTGCAATTGTACTCATGTCTTGCAAACAAAAGGAGCTGAATGTTTCGTTTTGAGTTTCCTGGTGTTGCTTGAAATGGTTGATGAGAGTGTTATTGTGGCACGAGAATTCTTGTCTGTGATACTTGGCTGTGTTTATCAATCAGAAGGTGGACAAGAGGAAATAATTTGCCTCGATTTGTTTTGTGTGCTTCTATCTGAACCATTAAAACATCTTCTTGTATGCTTGCATGTACAGCATCATGATCATTTGACAACTATTTGGAATGGTACTTATGTCTTGCAAACAAAAGAAGCTGAATGTTTCGTTTTGAGTTTCCTGGTATTGCTTGAAAAGGTTGATGAGAGTGTTATTGTGGCACGAGAATTCTTGTCTGTGATACTTGGCTGTGTTTATCACTCAGAAGGTGGACAAAAGGAAATAATTTTCCACACCCTGTTTTGTGTGCTTCTATCTGAACCATTAAAACGGCTTGTTTTATGCTTGCATGTACAGCATCATGCCGATTAGACAGTTATTTGCAACTGTACTCAAGTGTTGCAAATAAAAGAGGGTCAATTTTTTGTTTTGAGTTTCCAGGTATTGCTTGAAATGGTTGATAAGAGTGTTTTTGTCGCACAAGAATTCTTGTGGGTGATACTTGGCTGTGTTTATCACTCAGAAGGTGGATAAGAGGAAATAGTTCTCAACGCTTTGTTTTGTGCGCTTCCATCTGAACCTTTCAAAACATCTTGTTGTATACTTGCATGTACAGCATCATGCTCATTTGACAGCTATTTGCAATAGTACTCATGTCTTGCAAACAAAAGGAGCTGAATGTTTCATTTTGAGTTTCCAAGTATAGCTTGAAATGGTTGATGAGAGTGTTTTTGTGGCACAAGAATTCTTGTCTGTGATACTTGTCTGTGTTTATCACTCAGAAGGTGGACAAGAGGAACTAATTCTCCACACTTTGATTTGTGTGCTTCCATCTGAACCTTTCAAAACGACTTGTTGTATGCTGGCATGTACAGCATCATGCCGATTGGACAGCTATTAGCAATGGTACTAATGTCTTACAAACAAAAGGGTCTGAATTTTTTATTTTCAGTTTTCATGTATTGCTTGAAATGGTTTGAGAGTGTTTTAAATACAGTTGCAAATAGCTGTCCAATCGGCATGATGTACATGCAAGCATACATACAACAAGCTGTTTTTAAAGGTTCTGATGGAAGCGCCTCACTTTGTTTTGTGTGCTCAGATCTCAACCTTTCAGAACGGCTTTTTGTATGCTTGCATGTACAGCATCATGCCGATTGGACAGCTATTAGCAATGGTACTCATGTCTTGCAAACAAAAGAGGCTCAATTTTTTATTTTGAGTATCCAGGTATTGTTTTGTGCGCTTCCATCAGAACCTTTAAAAACAGCTTGTTGTATGTATGCTTGCATGTACAGCATCATGCCGATTGGACAGCTATTTGCAACGGTGCTCATGTCTTGATAACCAAATGGGCTCAGTTTTTTATTTTGAGTATCCAGGTAATGCTTGAACTGATTAATGAGAGTGTTTTTGTGGCACAAGAATTCTTGTGTGTGATACTTGGCTGTGTTTATCACTCAGAAGGTGGACAAGAGGAAATAGTTCTCCACGCTTTGTTTTGTGTGCTTCTATCTGAACCTTTCAAAACCGCTTGTTGTATGCTTGCATGTACAGCATCATGCCCATTGAACAGCTATTTGCAATGGTACTCATGTCTTGCGAACAAAAGGGACTCAAGTTTTCATTTTGAATTTCCAGGTATTGCTTGAAATGGATGATGAGAGTGTTTTTGTGGCCCCAGAATTCTTTTCTGTGATACTTGGCTGTTTTTATCACTCAGAAGGTCAGCAAGAGGAAATAATTTTCCACACTTTGTTTTGTGTGCTTCTATCTGAACCAATAAAACGGCTTCTTGTATGCTTGCATGAACAGGATCATGCCGATTGGACAGCTATTTGCAGCAGTACTCAAGTCTTGCAAATAAAAGGGACTCAAAGCTTTATTTTGAGTTTCCAGATCATGCTTGAAATGGTTCATGAGAGTGTTTTTGTGGCACAAAAATGCTTGTCTGTGATACTTGGCTGTGTTTCACACTCACAAGGTGGACAAGAGGAAATAGTTCTCCACACTTTGAATTGTGTGCTTCCATCTGAACCTTTCAAAACGTCTTGTTGTATGCTTGCATGTACAGCATCATGCCCAATGGACAGCTATTTACAATGGTACTCATGTCTTGCAAACAAAAGGGGCTCAATTTTTTATTTTGAGTTTCCATGTATTGCTTGATATGGTTCATGAAAGTGTTTTTGTGGCACAAGAATGCTTGTCTGTGATACTTGGCTGTTTTATCACTCGGAAGGTTGACAAGAGGAAATAATTCTCCACACATTGATTTGAGCGCTTCCATCTGTAACTTTCAAAACGTCTTGTTGTATGCTTGCATGTACAGCATCATGCCTATTGAACAGCTATTTGCAATGGTACTCATGTGTTGCGAACAAAAGGGGCTCAATTCTACATTTTGAATTTCCAGGTATTGATTGAAATGAATGATGAGAGTGTTTTTGTGGCCCAAGGATTCTTTTCTGTGATACTTGGCTGTTTTTATCACTCAGAAGGTCAGCAAGAGGAAATAATTTTCCACACTTTGTTTTGTGCGCTTCTATCTGAACCAATAAAACGGCTTCTTGTATGCTTGCATGTACAGGATTATGCCGATTGGACAGCTATTTGCAACGGTACTCAAGTCTTGCAAATAAAAGGGGCTCAAAGTTTTATTTTGAGTTTCCAGGTATTGCTTGAAACGGTAATGAGAATGCTTTTGTGGCACAAAAATGCTTGTCTGTAGTACTTGG
This sequence comes from Rhipicephalus annulatus, assembly GCA_013436015.1. Lineage (NCBI taxonomy): Eukaryota > Metazoa > Arthropoda > Arachnida > Ixodida > Ixodidae > Rhipicephalus > Rhipicephalus annulatus. Next base: position 26,112 of record WOVY01015742.1, read on the forward strand.
CTGTGTTTATCACTCAGAAGGTGGACAAGAGGAAATAGTTTTCCACACTTTCTTTTGTGTGCTTCTATCTGAACCTTTCAAAACGGCTTGTTGCATGCTTGCATGTACAGCATCATGCCCATTGGACAGCTATTAGCAATGGTACTAATGTCTTGCAAACAAAATGGGCTCAGTTTTTCATTTTGAGTTTCCAGGTATTGCTTGAAATGGTTCATGAGAGTGTTTTTGTGGCACAAGAATGCTTGTGTGTCATACTTGGCTGTGTTTATCACTCAGAATGTGGACTAGAGGAAATAATTCTCCACACTTTGATTTGTTCGCTTCCATCTAAACCTTTCAAAACGTCTTGTTGTATGCTTGCATGTATGGCATCATGCCCTTTGAACAGCTATTTGCAATGGTACTCATGTCTTCCAAACAAAAGTGGCTCAATTTTTCATTTTGAGTTTCCAGGTATTGCTTAAAATGGCTGATGAGAGTGGGTTTGTGGCACCAAAATTCTTGTCTGTGATTTCTGGCTGTGTTTATCACTCAGAAGGTGGACAAGAGAAAATATTTTCCACACTTTGTTTTGTGTGCTTCTATCTGAACCCTTAAAAACGGCTTGTTGTACGCTTGCATGTACAGCAGCATGCCGATTGGACAGCAATTTGTAACAGTACTCATATCTTGCAAATAAAAAGGGCTCAATTTTCCATTTTGAGTTTCCACATATTGCTTGAAATGGTTCATGAGAGTGTTTTTGTGGCTCAAAATTGCTTGTCTGTGATTCTTGGCTATGTTTATCACTCAGAAGGTGGACAGCAGGAAATAATTCTCCACACTTTGATTTGTGCGCTTTCATCTGAACCTTCCAAAACGTCTTGTTGTTTGCTTGCATGTACAGCATCATGCCCATTGGACAGCTGTTTGATACAGCACTCATGTCTTGCAAGAAAATATGCTCAATTTTTAATTTTGAGTTTCCGGGGATTGCTTGAAGTGGTTGATGAGAGTAGTTTTGTGGCACCAAAAATCTTGTCTGTGATTCTTGGCTATGTTTATCACTCAGAAGGTGGACAAGAGGAAATAATTTGCCACACTTTGTTTTGTGTGCTTCTATCTGAACCTTTAAAAACGGCTTGTTGTATGCTTCGATGTGCAGCATCACGCCGATTGTACAGCTATTTGCAACGGTACTCAAGTCTTTGAAATAAAAGGGGCTCAATTTTTTATTTTGAGTTTCCAGGTATTGCTTGATATGGCTGATGAGAGTGTTTTTGTGGCACCGAAATTCTTGTCTGTGATTTTTGGCTGTGTTTATCACTCAGAAGGTGGACAAGAAAAAAAAATTGCCCGCAGCTTCCCTCGGGGGAACACTGATGAGGATGCGGAGCATATAATTGGTTAACGGGGTGTTAAAGTGGGACTTACTTGGGTCGATGGCTAAATTGGTTAACGTGGTTGTGAAATGGGGTGTTAAATTGCGACTTACTTGGGTCGATGGCTAAATTGGTTAACGTGGTTGTAGGAGGGGGTGTTAAATGAGTGAAAACGTACACACGTATGCGAAAGGGCGGCGCTGGTCGAAGGGACGTCGATCATTGTGTTTGTGGATTCGTTGGAATTCATTTCACCGCGACCTTGGGCGTCGACGCGCCGTACAAACCAACCGATGAGCGGCAACTGAGCGAGCGAGCGTCGACCTTGAGTATATATACAGCGCGACGGCGCATGCGCTGTCAGCTGTCGAATGTTCTCGAAGGAGAAGCGCGCGCGGCACAGATGGTGGGTGACGGCGCGACGGCGCATGCGCGCGCGTCAGCTGTCAAATGTTCGAGAAGCGGTGCGGACGGCGCACTACAAGGCGCGAGTATAAGATGCTTCCGCATCTAATATTTTTCACACTTTGTTTTGTGTGCTTCTATCTGAACCTTTAAAAACGGCTTGTTGTACGCTTGCATGTACAGCATCATGCCGATTGGACAGCTATTTGCCACAGTACTCAAGTCTTCCAAATAAAAGGGGCTCAATTTTTTATTTTGAGTTTCCAGGTATTTCTAGAAATGGTTCATGAGAGTGTTTTTGTGGCTCAAAATTGCTTGTCTGTGATTCTTGGCTATGTTTATCACTCAGAAGGTGGACAGCAGGAAATAATTCTCGACACTTTGAATTGTGCGCTTCCACCTGAACCTTTCAAAATGTCTTGTTGTATGCTTGCATATACAGCATCATGCCCAATGGACAGCTATTTTCGATGGTACTCATGTCTTGCAAACAAAAAGGGCTCAGTTTTTCATTTTGACTTTCCAGGTATTGCTTGAACTGGTTGACGAGAGTGTTTTTCTGGCAGAAGAATTCTTGTCTGTGATACTTGGCTGTGTTTATCTCTCAGAAGGTTGACAAGAGGAAATAATTTTCCACACTTTGTTTTGTGTGTTTCAACCTGAACCATTAAAACGGCTTCTTGTATGCTTGCATGTACAGGATCATGCCGATTGGACAGCTATTTGCAACAGTACTCAAGTCTTGCAAATAAAAGGGGCTCAAGGTTTTATTTTGAGTTTCCAGGTCAAGTTTGAAATGGTTCATGAGAGTGTTTTTGTGGCCCAAAAATGCTTGTCTGTGATACTTGGCTGTGTTTATCACTCACAAGGTGGACAAGAGAAAATAGTTCTCCACACTTTGAATTGTGTGCTTCCATCATACCTTTCGTAACGTCTTGTTGTATGCTTGCATGTACAACATCATGCCAATTAGACAGCTATTTGCAACGGTACTCAAGTCTTGCAAATAAAAAGGGCTCAAAGTTTTATTTTGAGTTTCCAGGTATTGCTTGAAATGATTCATGGGAGTGTTTTTTGTTGCACAAAAATTCTTGTCTGTGATTCTTGGCTGTCTTCGTCATTCAGAAGGTGGACAAGAGGAAATAATTTGCCACACTTTGTTTTGTGTGCTTCTATCTGAACCTTTCAAAACGGCTTGTTTTATCCTTGCATGTACAGCATCATGCCGATTGGACAGCTATTTGTAACGGTACTCATGTCTTGCAAATAAAAGGGGCTCAATTTTTCATTTTGAATTTCCACGTATTGCTTAAAATGGCTCATGAGAGTGTTTGTGTGGCACAAAATTTTCTTGTCTGTGGTACTTGACTGCGTTTATCACTCATAAGGTGGACAACAGGAAATAGTTCTTCACGCTTTGTTTTGTGCCCTTCCATCTGAACATTACAAAACCTCTTGTTGTATGCTTGCATGTACAGCATCCTGCCCATTGGACAGCAATTTGCAATGGTACTCATGTCTTACAAACAAACGTGGCTCAATTTTTCATTTTGAGTTTGCAGGTATTGGTTGAAATGGTTGATGAGAGTATTTTTGAGGCACCAAAAATCTTGTCTGTGATTCTTCGCTGCGTTTATCACTCAGAAGGTGGACAAAAGGAAATAATTTGCCACACTTTGCTTTGTGTGCTTCTATCTGAACCATTCAAACGGCTTCTTGTATGCTTTCATGTACAGCATCTGGCCGATTTGACAGCTATTTGCAACGGTACACAAGTCTTGCAAACAAAAGGGGCTCAGTTTTTCATTTTGAGTTTCCAGGTATTGCTTGAAATGGTTCATGAGAGTGTTTTTGTGGCACAAGAATGCTTGTCTGTCGTACTTGGCTGTGTTTATCACTCAGAATGTGGACAAGAGGAAATAATTCTCCACACTTTGATTTGTTCGCTTCCATCTAAACCTTTCAAAAAGTCTTGTTGTATGCTTTCATGTATGGCATCATGCCCTTTGAACAGCTATTTGCAATGGTACTCATGTCTTCCAAACAAAAGGGGCTCAATTTTTCATTTTGAGTTTCCAGGTATTGCTTGAAAGGGTTGATGAGAGTGTTTTTGTAGCACAAAAAATCTTGTCTGTTTTCCTTGGCTGTGTTTATCACTATGAAGGCGGACAAGAGGAAATAATTTCCGCACTTCATTTTGTGTGCTACTATCAAAACCTTTCAAAACGGCTCGTTGTATGCTTGCATGTACAGTATCATGCCGATTGGACAGCCATTTGTAATGGTACTCATGTCTTGCAAATAAAAGGGGCTCAATTTTTCATTTTGAATTTCCACGTAATGCTTAAAATCGCTCATGAGAGTGTTTGTGTGGCACAGAAATTTCTTGTCTGTGGTACTTGGCTGCGTTTATCACTCACAAGGTGGACAACAGGAAATAGTTTTTCACGCTTTGTTTTGTGCGCTTCCATCTGAAACTTTCAAAACATCTTGTTGTATGCTTGCATGTACAGCATCATGCTCATTTGACAACTATTTGCAATATTACTCATGTCTTGCAAACAAAAGGGGCTGAATGTTTCATTTTGAGTTTCCAGGTATTGTTTGAAATGGTTGATGAGAGTGTTTTTGTGGCACAAAAATTCTTGTCTGTGATACTTGGCTGTGTTTATCAATCAGAAGGTGGACAAGAGGAAATAATTTGCCTCACTTTGTTTTGTGTGCTTAAATCTCAACCTTTCAAAACGGCATTTTGTATGCTTGCATGTACAGGATCATGCCGATTGGACAGCTATTAGCAATGGTACTCATGTCTTGCAAACAAAAGAGGCTCAATTTTTTATTTTGAGTATCCAGGTATTGCTTGAAATGGTTGATGAGAGTGTTATTGTGGCACGAGAATTCTTGTCTGTGATACTGAGGTTGTGTTTATCACTCAGAAGGTGGACAAAAGGAAATAATTTTCCACACCCTGTTTTTTGTGCTTCTATCTGAACCATTAAAACATCTTCTTGTATGCTTGCATGTACAGCATCAATATCATTTGACAACTATTTGCAATGGTACTCATGTATTGCAAACAAGAGGAGCTGAATGTTTCATTTTGAGTTTCCAGGTATTGCTTGAAATGGTTGATGAGAGTGTTTTTATGGCAAAAGAATTCTTGTCTGTGATACTTGGCTGTGTTTATCACTCAGAAGGTGGACAAGAGGAACTAATTTTCCACACTTTGATTTGTGCGCTTCCATCTGAACCTTTTAAAACGTCTTGATGTGTGCTTGCATGTACAGCATCATGCCGATTGGACAGCTAATAGCAATGGTACTCATGTCTTGCAAACAAAAGAGGCTCAATTTTCTATATTGAGTATCCAGGTATTGCTTGAAATGGTTGATGAGAGTGTTATCGTGGCATGAGAATTCTTGTCTGTGATACTTGGCTGCGTTTACCACTCAGAAGGTGGACAAAATGAAATATTTTTCCACACCCTGTTTTGTGTGCTTCTATCTGAACCATTAAAACGGCTTGTTTTATGCTTGCATGTACAGCATCATGCCGATTGGACAGCTATTTGCAACTGTACTCAAGTGTTGCAAATAAAAGAGGCTCAATTTTTTGTTTTGAGTTTCCAGGTATTGCTTGAAATGGTTGATAAGAGTGTTTTTGTCGCACAAGAATTCTTGTGGGTGATACTTGGCTGTGTTTATCACTCAGAAGGTGGATAAGAGGAAATAGTTCTCAACGCTTTCTTTTGTGCGCTTCCATCTGAACCTTTCAAAACATCTTGTTGTATGCTTGCATGTACAGCATCATGCTCATTTGACAACTATTTGCAATAGTACTCATGTCTTGCAAACAAAAGGAGCTGAATGTTTCATTTTGAGTTTCCAAGTATTGCTTGAAAGGGTTGATGAGGGTGTTTTTGTGGCACAAGAATTCTTGTCTGTGATACTTGTCTGTGTTTATCACTCAGAAGGTGGACAAGAGGAACTAATTCTCCACACTTTGATTTGTGCGCTTCCATCTGAACCTTTCAAAACGACTTGTTGTATGCTTGCATGTACAGCATCATGCCGATTGGACAGCTATTAGCAATGGTACTAATGTCTTACAAACAAAAGGGTCTGAATTTTTTATTTTCAATTTTCATGTATTGCTTGAAATGGTTCATGAGAGTGTTTTTGTGGCACAAGAATGCTTGTCTGTAATACTTGGCTGTGTTTATTACTCAGAAGGTGGACAAGAGGAAATTGTTCTCCACGCTTTGTTTTGTGCGCTTCCATGTGAACCTTTCAAAACATCATCATGTATGCTTGCATGTACAGCATCATGATCTTTTGACAACTATTTGCAATGGTACTCATGTCTTGCAAACAAAAGGAGCGGAATGTTTCATTTTGAGTTTCCTGGTATTGCTTGAAATGGTTGATGAGAGTGTTATTGTGGCACGAGAATTCTTGTTTGTGATACTTGGCTGCATTTATCACTCAGAAGGTGGACAAAAGGAAATCATTTTCCACACCCTGTTTTGTGTGCTTCTATCTGAACTATTAAAACGGCTTGTTTTATGCTTGCATGTACAGCATCATGCCGATTGGACAGCTATTTGCAACTGTACTCAAGTGTTGCAAATAAAAGAGGCTCAATTTTTTGTTTTGAGTTTCCGGGTATTGCTTGAAAGTGTTGATGAGAGTGTTTTTGTGGCACAAGAATTCTTGTGTGTGATACTTGGCTCTGTTTATCACTCAGAAGGTGGACAAAAGGAAATAGTTCTCCATGCTTTATTTTGTGCGCTGCCATCAGAACCTTTCAAAACGTATTGTTGTATGCTTGCATGTACAGTAGCATGCCGATTGGACAGCTATTAGCAATGGTACTCATGTCTTGCAAACAAAAGAGGCTCAATTTTTTATTTTGAGTATCCAGGTATTGCTTGAAATGGTTGATGAGAGTGTTATTGTGGCACGAGAATTCTTGTCTGTGATACTTGGCTGTGTTTATCACTCAGAAGGTGGACAAAAGGAAATAATTTTCCACACCCTGTTTTTTGTGCTTCTATCTGAACCATTAAAACATCTTCTTGTATGCTTGCATGTACAGCATCATGCTCATTTGACAACTATTTGCAATAGTACTCATGTCTTGCAAACAAAAGTAGCTGAATGTTTCATTTTGAGTTTCCAGGTATTGCTTGAAATGGTTGATGAGAGTGTTTTTGTGGCACAAGAATTCTTTTCTGTGATACTTGTCTGTGTTTATCACTCAGAAGGTGGACAAGAGGAGCTAATTCTCCACACTTTGATTTGTGCGCTTCCATCTGAACCTTTCAAATTGCTTTGTTGTATGCTTTCATGTACAGCATCATGCCGATTGGACAGCTTTTAGCAATGGTACTAGTGTCTTACAAACAAAAAGGTCTGAATTTTCAATTTTCAGTTTTCATGTATCGCTTGAAAGGGTTCATGAGAGTGTTTTTGTGGCACAAGAATGCTTGTCTGTGATACATGGCTGTGTTTATCACTCAGAAGGTGGACAAGAGGAAATTGTTCTCCACGCTTTGTTTTGTGCGCTTCCATCTGAACCTTACAAAACATCATCTTGTATGCTTGCATGTACAGCATCATGATCATTTGACAACTATTTGCAATTATACTCATGTCTTGCAAACAAAAGGAGCTGAATGTTTCGTTTTGAGTTTCCTGGTGTTGCTTGAAATGGTTGATGAGAGTGTTATTGTGGCACGAGAATTTGTGTCTGTGATACTTGGCTGTGTTGATCAATCAGAAGGTGGACAAGAGGAAATAATTTGCCTCGATTTGTTTTGTGTGCTTTTATCTCAACCTTTCAAAACGGCTTTTTGTATGATTGCATGTACAGCATCATGCCGATTGGACAGCTATTAGCAATGGTACTCATGTTTTGCAAACAAAAGAGGCTCATTTTTTTATTTTTAGTATCCAGGTATTGCTTGAAATAGTTGATGAGAGTGTTATTGTGGCACGAGAATTCTTGTCAGTGATACTTGGCTGTGTTTATCACTCAGAAGGTGGACAAAAAGAAATAATTTTCCACACCCTGTTTTTTTTGCTTCTATCTGAACCATTAAAACATCTTCTTGTATGCTTGCATGTACAGCATCATGATCATTTGACAACTATTTGCAATGGTACTCATATCTTGCAAACAAAAGGAGCTGAATGTTTCATTTTGAGTTTCCAAGTATTGCTTGAAATGGTTGATGAGAGTGTTTTTGTGGCACAAGTATTCTTGTCTGTGATACTTGTCTGTGTTTATCACTCAGAAGGTGGACAAGAGGAACTAATTCTCCACACTTTGATTTGTGCGCTTCCATCTGAACCTTTCAAAACAACTTGTATGCTTGCATGTACAGCATCATGCCGATTGGACAGCTATTAGCAATGGTACTAATGTCTTACAAACGAAAGGGTCTGAGTTTTTTATTTTCAGTTTTCATGTATTGCTTGAAATGGTTCATGAGAGTGTTTTTGTGGCACAAGAATGCTTGTCTGTAATACTTGGCAGTGTTTATCACTCAGAAGGTGGACAAGAGGAAATAGTTCTCCACGCTTTGTTTTGTGCGCTTCCATCTGAACCTTTCAAAACATCTTGTTGTATGCTTGCATTTAAAGCATCATGCTCATTTGACAACTATTTGCAATAGTACTCATGTCTTGCAAACAAAAGGAGCTGAATGTTTCATTTTGAGTTTCCAGGTATTGCTTGAAATGGTTGATGAGAGTGTTATGGTGGCACGAGAATTCTTGTCTGTGATACTTGGCTGTGTTGATCAATCAGAAGGTGGACAAGAGGAAATAATTTGCCTCGATTTGTTTTGTGTGCTTCTATCTCAACCTTTCAAAACGGCTTTTTGTATGCTTGCATGTACAGCATCATGCCGATTGGACAGCTATTAGCAATGGTACTCATGTCTTGCAAACAAAAGAGGCTCAAGTTTTCATTTTTAGTATCCAGGTATTGCTTGAAATAGTTGATGAGAGTGTTATTGTGGCACGAGAATTCTTGTCAGTGATACTTGGCTGTGTTTATCACTCAGAAGGTGGACAAAAAGAAATAATTTTCCACACCCTGTTTTTTGTGCTTCTATCTGAACCATCAAAACATCTTCTTGTATGCTTGCATGTACAGCATCATGATCATTTGACAACTATTTGCAATGGTACTCATGTCTTGCAAACAAAAGGAGCTGAATGTTTTGTTTTGAGTTTCCTGGTATTGCTTGAAAAGGTTGATGAGAGTGTTATTGTGGCACGAGAATTCTTGTCTGTGATACTTGGCTGTGTTTATCACTCAGAAGGTGGACAAAAGGAAATAATTTTCCACACCCTGTTTTTTGTGCTTCTATCTGAACCATTAAAACATCTTCTTGTATGCTTGCATGTACAGCATCATGATCATTTGACAACTATTTGCAATGGTACTCATATCTTGCAAGCATAAGGAGCTGAATGTTTCATTTTGAGTTTCGAGGTATTGCTTGAAATGGTTGATGAGAGTGTTTTTGTGGCACAAGAATTCTTGTGTGTGATACTTGGCTGTGTTTATCACTCAGAAGGTGGACAAAAGGAAATAGTTCTCCACGCTTTGTTTTGTGCGCTTCCATCAGAACCTTTCAAAACAGCTTGTTGTATGCTTGCATGTACAGCATCATGCTGATTGGACAGCTATTAGCAATGGTACTAATGCCTTACAAACAAAAGGGGCTGAATTTTTTATTTTCAGTTGCCATGTATTGCTTGAAATGGTTCATGAGAGTGTTTTTGTGGCACAAGAATGCTTGGCTGTAATACTTTCCTGTGTTTATCATTCAGAAGGTGGACAAGAGGAAATAGTTCTCCACGCTTTGTTTTGTGCGCTTCATCTGAACCTTTCAAAACATCATCTTACATGCTTGCATGTACAGCATCATGACCATTTGACAACTATTTGCAATGGTACTCATGTCTTGCAAACAAAAGGAGCTGAATGTTTCGTTTTGAGTTTCCAGGTACTGCTTGAAATGGTAGATGAGAGTGTTTTGTGGCAAAATAATGCTTGTCTGTGATACTTGGCTCTGTTTATCACTCAGAAGGTTGACAAGAGGAACTAATTCTCCACACATTGATTTGTGCGCTTCCATCTGAACCATTAAAACGGCTTGTTTTATGCTTGCATGTACAGCATCATGCCGATTGGACAGCTATTTGCAACTGTACTCAAGTGTTGAAAATAAAAGGCGCTCAATTTTTCGTTTTGAGTTTCCAGGTATTGCTTGAAAAGGTTGATAAGAGTGTTTTTGTGGCACAAGAATTCTCGTCTGTAATACTTGGCTTTGTTTATCACTCAGAAGGTGGACAAGAGGAAATAATTTGCCCCACTCTGTTTTGTGGGGTTCCATCTGAACCTTTCAAAACGGCTTGTTGTATGCTTGCATGTACAGCATCATGCCGATTGGACAGCTATTAACAATGGTACTAATGTCTTACAAACAAAAGGGTCTGAATTTTTTATTTTAACTTTTCATGTATTGCTTGAAATGGTTCATGAGAGTGTTTTTGTGGCACAAGAATGCTTGTCTGTAATACTTGGCTGTGTTTATCACTCAGAAGGTGGACAAGAGGAAATAGTTCTCCACGCTTTGTTTTGTGCGCTTCCATCTTAACCTTTCAAAACGTCTTGTTGTATGCTTGTATGTACAGCATCATGCCGATTAGACAGCTATTCGCAACGGTAATCATGTCTTGATAACCAAATGGGCTCAATTTTGAATTTGAGTTTCCGGGTATTGCTTGATTTAGTTGATGAGAGTGTTTTTGTGGCACAAGAATGCTTGTCTGTAATACTTGGCTGTGTTTATCACTGAGAAGGTGGACAAGAGGAAATAGTTCTCCACGCTTTGTTTTGTGCGCTTCCATCTGAACCTTTCAAAACATCTTGTTGTATGCTTGCATGTACAGCATCATGCTCATTTGACAACTATTTGCAATAATACTCATGTCTTGCAAACAAAAGGGGCTGAATGTTTCATTTTGAGTTTCCAGGTATTGCTTGAAATGGTTGATGAGAGTGTTTTTGTGGCACAAGAATTTTTGTCTGTGATACTTGGCTGTGTTTATCAATCAGAAGGTGGACAAGAGGAAATATTTGCCTCACTTTGTTGTGTGTGCTTAGATCTCAACCTTTCAAAACGGCTTTTTGTATGCTTGCATGTACAGCATCATGCCGATTGGACAGCTATTAGCAATGGTACTCATGTCTTGCAAACAAAAGAGGCTCATTTTTTATTTTGAGTATCCAGGTATTGCTTGAAATGGTTGATGAGAGTGTTATTGTGGCATGAGAATTCTTGTCTGTGATACTTGGCTGTGTTTATCACTCAGAAGGTGGACAAAAGGAAATAATTTTCCACACCCTGTTTTTTGCGCTTCCATCTGAACCTTTCAAAACATCTTGTTGTATGCTTGCATGTACAGCATCATGCTCATTTGACAACTATTTGCAATAGTACTCATGTCTTGCAAACAAAAGGAGCTGAATGTTTCATTTTGAGTTTCCAAGTATTGCTTGAAATGGTTGATGAGAGTGTTTTTGTGGCACAAGAATTCTTGTCTGTGATACTTGTCTGTGTTCATCACTCAGAAGGTGGACAAGAGGAACTAATTCTCCACACTTTGATTTGTGCGCTTCCATCTGAACCTTTCAAAACGACTTGTTGTATGCTTGCATGTACAGCATCATGCCGATTGGACAGCTATTAGCAATGGTACTAATGTCTTACAAACAAAAGGGTCTGAATTTTTTATTTTCAGTTTTCATGTATTGCTTGAAATGGTTCATGAGAGTGTTTTTGTGGCACAAGAATGCTTGTCTGTAATACTTGGCTGTGTTTATCACTCAGAAGGTGGACAAGAGGAAATTGTTCTCCACGCTTTTTCTTGTGCGCTTCCATCTGAACCTTTCAAAACATCATCTTGTATGCTTGCATGTACAGCATCATGATCTTTTGACAACTATTTGCAATGGTACTCATGTCTTGCAAACAAGAGGCGCGGAATGTTTCGTTTTGAGTTTCCTGGTATTGCTTGAAATGGTTGATGAGAGTGTTATTGTGGCACGAGAATTCTTGTCTGTGATACTTGGCTGCATTTATCACTCAGAAGGTGGACAAAAGGAAATAATTTTCCACACACTTTTTTGTGTGCTTCTATCTGAATTATTAAAACGGCTTGTTTTATGCTTGCCTGTACAGCATCATGCCGATTGGACAGCTATTTGCAACTGTACTCAAGTGTTGCAAATAAAAGAGGCTCAAGTTTTTGTTTTGAGTTTCCAGGTATTGCTTGAAAGGGTTGATGAGAGTGTTTTTGTGGCAGAAGAATTCTTGTGTGTGATACTTGGCTGTGTTTATCCCTCAGAAGGTGGACAAGAGGAAATAGTTCTCCACGCTTTTTTTTGTGCGCTGCCATCAGAACCTTTCAAAACGTATTGTTGTATGCTTGCATGTACAGCATCATGCCGATCGGACAGTTATTTGCAACGGTGCTCATGACTTGATAACCAAATGGGCTCAATTTTTAATTTGAGTTTCCAGGTATTGCTTGAAATGGTTGATGAGAGTGTTTTTTTGGCACAAGAATGCTTTTCTGTAATACTTGGCTGTGTTTATCACTCAGAAGGTGGACAAGAGGAAATATTTCTCCACGCTTTGTTTTGTGCGCTTCCATCGGAACCTTTCAAAACATCATCTTGTAAGCTTGCATGTACAGCATCATGCTCATTTGACAACTATTTGCAATGGTACTCAAGTCTTGAAAACAAAATGAGCTGAATGTTTCATTTTGAGTTTCGAGGTATTGCTTGAAATGGTTGATGAGAGTGTTTTTGTGGCACAAGAATTCTTGTGTGTGATACTTGGCTGTGTTTATCACTCAGAAAGTGGACAAGAGGAAATAGTTGTCCACGCTTTGTTTTGTGCGCTTCCATCAGAACCTTTTAAAACGGCTTGTTGTATGCTTGCATGTACAGAATCATGCTGATTGGACAGCTATTAGCAATGGTACTAAGGTCTTACAAACAAAAGGGGCTGATTTTTTTATTTTCAGTTGCCATGTATTGCTTGAAATGGTTCATGAGAGTGTTTTTGTGGCACAAGAATGCTTGTCTGTAATACTTTCCTGTGTTTATCATTCAGAAGGTGGAAAAGAGTAAATAATTTGCCTCACTTTGTTTTGTGTGTTTCTATCTCAACCTTTCAAAACGGCTTGTTGTATGCTTGCATGTACAGCATCATGCCGATTGGACAGCTATTAGCAATGGTACTAATGTCTTATAAACAAAAGGAACTGAATTTTTTATTTTCAGTTTCCATGTATTGCTTGGAATGGTTCATGAGAGTGTTTTTGTGGCACAAGAATGCTTGTCTGCAATACTTGGCTGCGTTTATCACTCAGAAGGTGGACAAGAGAAAATTGTTCTCCACGCTTTGTTTTGTGCGCTTCAGTCTGAACCTTTCAAAACATCATCTTGTATGATTGCATGTACAGCATCATGATAATTTGACAACTATTTGCAATGGTACTCATGTCTTGCAAGCAAAAGGAGCTGAATGTTTCATTTTGAGTTTCCAGGTATTGCTTGAAATGGTTGATGAGAGTGTTTTTGTGGCACAAGAATTCTTATCTTTGATACTTGGCTATGTTTATCACTCAGAAGGTGGACAAGAGGAAATAGTTCGCCACGCTTTGTTTTGTGCGCTTCCATCTGAACCTTTCAAAACGGCTTGTTCTATGATTGCATGTACAGCATCATGCCCATTGGACAGCTATTAGCAACGGTACTCATGTCTTGATAACCAAATGGGCTCAATTTTTAATTTGAGTTTCGGGTATTGCTTGAAATGGTTGATGAGAGTGTTTTTGTGGCACAAGAATGCTTGTCTGTAATACTTGGCTATGTTTATCACTCAGAATGTGGACAAGAGGAAATATTTCTCCACGCTTTGTTTTGTGCACTTCCATGTGAACCTTTCAAAACAACTTGTTGTACGCTTGCATGTACAGCATCATGCTCATTTGACAACTATTTGCAATTATACTCATGTCTTGGAAACAAAAGAAGCTGAATGTTTCATATTGAGTTTCGAAGTATTGTTTGAAATGGTTGATGAGAGTGTTTTTGTGGCACAAGAATTTTTGTCTTTGATACTTGGCTATGTTTATCACTCTGAAGGTGGACAAGAGGAAATAATTTTCCACACTTTGTTTTCTGTGCTTCTATCTCAACCTTTCCAAACGGCTTGTTGTATGCTTGCATGTACAGCATCATGCCGATTGGACAGCTATTAGCAATGGTACTAATGTCTTATAAACAAAAGGAACTGAATTTTTTATTTTCAGTTTCTATGTATTGCTTGAAATGGTTCATGAGAGTGTTTTTGTGGCACAAGAATGCTTGTCTGTGATACTTGGCTGTATTTATCACTCAGAAGGTGGACAAGAGGAAATTGTTCTCCACGCTTTGTTTTGTGCGCTTCAACCTGAACATTTCAAAACATCATCTTGTATGCTTGCATGTACAGCATCAAGATCATTTGACAACTATTTGTAATCGTACTCATGTCTTGCAAACAAGAGGAGCTGAATGTTTCATTTTGAGTTTCCAGGTATTGCTTGAAATGGTTGATTAGAGTGTTTTTATGGCAAAAGAATTCTTGTCTGTGATACTTGGCTGTGTTTATCACTCAGAAGGTGGACAAGAGGAGCTCATTCTCCACACTTTGATTTGTGTGCTTCCATCTGAACCTTTTAAAACGGCTTGTTGTATGCTTGCATGTACAGCATCATGCCGATTGGACAGCTATTAGCAATGGTACTAATGTCTTACAAAGAAAAGGGTCTGAATATTTAATTTTCAGTTTTCATGTATTGCTTGAAATAGTTGATGACAGTGTTATTTTGGCACGAGAATTCTTGTCAGTGATACTTGGCTGTGTTTATCACTCAGAAGGTGGACAAAAGGGAATAATTTTCCACACCCTGTTTTTTGTGCTTCTATCTGAACCATTAAAACATCTTCTTGTATGCTTGCATGTACAGCATCATGATCATTTGACAACTATTTGCAATGGTACTCATGTCTTGCAAACAAAAGGAGCTAAATGTTTCATTTTGAGTTTCCTGGTAATGCTTGAAAAGGTTGATGAGAGTGTTATTGTGGCACGAGAATTCTTGTCTGTGATACTTGGCTGCATTTATCACTCAGAAGGTGGACAAAAGGAAATCATTTTCCACACCCTTTTTTGTGTGCTTCTATCTGAACCATTAAAACGGCTTGTTTTATGCTTGCATGTACAGCATCATGCCGATTGGACAGCTATTTGCAACTGTACTCAAGTGTTGCAATATAAGATTCTAAATATTTGTTATGAGTTTCCAGGTATTGCTTGAAATGGTTGACGAGAGTGTTTTTGTGGCACAAGAATGCTTGTGTGTGATACTTGGCTGTGTTTATCACTCAGAAGGTGGACAAGAGGAAATAGTTCTCCACGCTTTGTTTTGTGCGCTTCCATCAGAACCTTTCGAAACGGCTTGTTGTATGCTTGCATGTACAGCATCATGCCGATCGGACAGCTATTTGCAACTGTACTCAAGTGTTGCAAATAAAAGAGGCTCAATTTTTATTGTTTTGAGTTTCCTGGTATTGCTTGAAATGGTAGATGAGAGTGTTTTTGTGGCAAAATAATGCTTGTTTGTATTACTTGGCTGTGTTTATCACTCAGAAGGTGGACAATAAGAAATAGTTCTCCACGCTTTGCTTTGTGCGCTTCCTTCTGAACCTTTCAAAACGGCTAGTTTTATGCTTCCAGGTACAGCATCATGCCGATCGGACAGCTATTTCCAACGGTATTCATGTCTTGATAACCAAAAGGGCTCAATTTTCAATTGGAGTTTCCGGGTATTGCTTTAAATGGTTGATGAGAGCGTTTTTGTGCACAAGAATTCTTGTCTGTGATACTTGGCTGTGTTTATCACTCAGAAGGTGGAGAAGAGGAACTAATTCTCCACACCTTGATTTGTGCGCTTCCATATGAACCTTTAAAAAAGTCTTGTTGTGCGCTTGCATTTACAGCATCATGCCCATTGGACAGCCTTTAGCAATGGTATTCATGTCTTGCAAACAAAATAGGCTCAATTTTTCATTTTGCGTTTCCAAGTATTGCTTGAAATGGTTGATGAGAGTGTTTGTGTGGCACAAGAATTCTTGTCTGTGATACTTGGCTGTGTTTTTAACTCAGAAGGTGGACAAGAGGAAATAATTTGCCTCACTTTGTTTTGTGTGTTTCTATCTCAACCTTTCAAAACGGCTTGTTGTATGATTGCATGTACAGCATCATGCCGATTGGACAGCTATTAGCAATGGTACTAATGTCTTACAAACAAAAGGGGCTGAATTTTTTATTTTCAGTTTCCATGTATTGCTTGGAATGGTTCATGAGAGTGTTTTTGTGGCACAAGAATGCTTGTCTGCAATACTTGGCTGCGTTTATCACTCAGAAGGTGGACAAGAGGAAATTCTTCTCCACGCTTTGTTTTGTGCGCTTCAGTCTGAACCTTTCAAAACATCATCTTGTATGATTGCATGTACAGCATCATGATAATTTGACAACTATTTGCAATGGTACTCATGTCCTGCAAGCAAAAGGAGGTGAATGTTTCATTTTGAGTTACCTGGTATTGCTTGAAATGATTGATTAGAGTGTTTTTGTGGCACGAGAATTCTTATCTTTGATACTTGGCTATGTTTATCACTCAGAAGGTGGACAAGAGGAGCTAATTCTCCACACTTTGATTTGTGCGCTTCCATCTGAACCTTTTAAAACGGCTTGTTGTATGCTTGCATGTACAGCATCATGCCGATTGGACAGCTATTAGCAATGGTACTAATGTCTTACTAAGAAAAGGGTCTGAATATTTAATTTTCAGTTTTCATGTATTGCTTGAAATAGTTGATGACAGTGTTATTTTGGCACGAGAATTCTTGTCAGTGATACTTGGCTGTGTTTATCACTCAGAAGGTGGACAAAAGGAAATAATTTTCCACACCCTGTTTTTTGTGCTTCTAGCTGAACCATTAAAACATCTTCTTGTATGCTTGCATGTACAGCATCATGATCATTTGACAACTATTTGCAATGGTACTCATGTCTTGCAAACAAAAGGAGCTAAATGTTTCGTTTTGAGTTTCCTGGTATTGCTTGAAAAGGTTGATGAGAGTGTTATTGTGGCACAAGAATTCTTGTCTGTGATACTTGGCTGCATTTATCACTCAGAAGGTGGACAAAAGGAAATCATTTTCCACACCCTGTTTTGTGTGCTTCTATCTGAACCATTAAAACGGCTTGTTTTATGCTTGCATGTGCAGCATCATGCCGATTGGACAGCTATTTGCAACTGTACTCAAGTGTTTCAAAAAGAGGCTCAATTTTTTGTTTTGAGTTTCCAGGTATTGCTTGAAAGGGTTGATGAGAGTGTTTTTGTGGCACAAGAATTTTTGTGGGTGATACTTGGCTGTATTTATCACTCAGAAGGTGGACAAGAGGATATAGTTCTCCACGCTTTATTTTGTGCGCTGCCGTCAGAACCTTTCAAAACGTATTGTTGTAAGCTTGCATGTACAGCATCATGCCGATCGGACCACTATTTGCAACGGTGCTCATGTCTTGATAACCAAATGGGCTCAATTTTTAATTTGAGTTTCCGGGTATTGCTTGAAATGGTTGATGAGAGTGTTTTTGTGGCACAAGAATGCTTTTTTGTAATACTTGGCTGTGTTTATCACTCAGAAGATGGACAAGAGGAAATATTTCTCCACGCTTTGTTTTGTGCGCTTGCATCTGAACCTTTCAAAACATCTTCTTGTAAGCTTGCATGTACTGCATCATGCTCATTTGACAACTATTTGCAATGATACTCATGTCTTGCAAATAAAAGGAGCTGAATGTTTCATTTAGAGTTTCCAGGTATTGCCTAAAATAGTTGATGGGAGTGTTTTTATGGCACAAGAATTCTTGTCTGTGATACTTGGCTGTGTTTATCACTCAGAAGGTTGACAAGAGGGAACTAATTCTCCACACATTGATTTGTGGCCTTCCATCTGAACCATTAAAAACGGCTTGTTTTATGCTTGCATGTTTACAGCAACATGCCGATTGGACAGCTATTTGCAA